>JAVXUP010001463.1:0-231170 GCA_033070095.1 Escallonia herrerae | reverse complement strand
AGTACTGGTATGGGATGAAAGATCTTTTCACTTAGTGCAACTGACGAGTACCTGAGGAGCCCTTGTTATATTCACTTTCGGTCCCAGCCAAGTCTTGCACCAGGAGAGGGAATGGTATGGTACCTGTAAAGAGATATACCTTACCCACCAAAAAAGAGATACACCTCTACTCTCTCAAGAGTGAGTGACAGATAAAGGTCTCATTTAGCATGTACTGAAGCATAACGTTTAAGGATCAATCACCAATTAAAGCATGTGGCTAAACAATCACTTAAACCACAAGATGCTTTTTAACAGACTTGACTCTACAGTTACTATTTGAGTCCAGTCAACCTATCATCAATAAACAAGGCAAGCTTAATGAATTCTGCAAATTCTGAAATTCAGGTTGCTAAACAATGAGGCAACTCAATGATTTTCTCAATGTGTTAAACCCAGCCATCAATGAGTCACCCACCAGCGTAAAAAAAAGAACCAGTCATAACCATTTTAGAGCTAACCAATGACATCTGCCAACGCCTCCTTTGAAGCCCAACTATCGCTAACAACTACAACCATGACCTCCATCAACAAACATCAATTATTGCCACCTCCAGGACATAACGCAATAATACAAGATCCTAATGCAGGGCCTAAACAATGGAGGATCTCATGAAGATGATTGGAGAAGTTACACAAATTGAATAAGAACTATGTTGTCGTGAAATCTGGAAATGGACTAAGAATTTAGCTGCTGTGAAGTCTTTGGCCCTCACCATAGTCAGCTAAATTGTCGAAATATGCACGGAAGATGACCAAATTGTACCCTTCTCTCCAAGTTTGTCTCCTTTTTTTCCAACTTTTTGGTATGGTTCTACACATTGAGGTGATAAAGAGGTAAGAGGTATTGAGATTTTGCAAAGGAGGAGAAGGTGGTTGGTATGCTGCTTCAAGAAGTTGACTTATCAAAGAACTCTACTGAAACTCAGACAGGGAGAATTATGTCTGTATGTTTAAAAATGATGAATGAATTGGTGATCAGAGCAAGAAATCTTCCCTGGAAAGTGGTACCCACCTCCTGTCATTGCCAATTGGGTTTACATTAGATGCCCGAGGCCTCCAATGGTGTATTACTCAAGCACTTGAGTATCAAGTTCATGTTAAGTGTTAAATTTGCTGGAGACAGTGCCTAGTAGGCGGAGATACATGATGGTTAGTATACGTATTTGTGTATATCTTTTGTTATAGGTCACTAAAAAAGTTCAATTAAGACCCATGAATTCTAAAGCTGCATTTCAGGACAACACCCATGCATAAGGAATGATTGAAGTCAACAGGAAGAGCAACTTCAACTCAGAAACCAAAGAATAAGGTCTCAGTGATTTTGGGAGGGGGAAGAAGCGCATACCGTCTCATCCCCACTTGCAACTCCTGGGTTTCCTTCCACGAGATTTCCTGACCTAAAAGAATGGCCATGATGTAATTAGAAGAACTATAAGAACATTCAACATATTGAGCACATCTACAAAGTGCAAGTGTCCATCAAACACATTGATGCTAAACAACTGGCCACTAGCAGAGAATAGCTCACAAAGCACGACACTTGGTACATAGTGGTGATTTTTAAAATCAACGATTGGAAAATATTTTCTAGTCATTCAAGATTATTCTTTTTCACATGAGACAAAGAAACTGAGTTAGAGAGCATAAGAAGTTAACTAAGAAGCAACATGTGAACACTAGTAATTAGTAACAATGTAGGTGAGGGTGAGAGTTACCTCGAATATAAGGATCCTTCAATCTCGTATATGACATCAGTTATGATCCAGTTATCAGGATAAGGCTTGCCACTTGGAGCAAAATAGTAACCAACCTGTTGGCTAAGTGATGAATTCCAGAACTATCACCCAAATAGATATGCTAACCAACTACATAAAAGTAACTACACAACCCCAACGAATTAGAGTTAGTTGCGATAGAAATAACATGATCAGCTTGAGCTACAAAATCCTTAATACTCTGAAGATTTTTCAGTTATACCCTCATATTTTGGATTTGTCACGAACCTCACAGGTTTTCTAAGAGTAGCAAGTTCCACCCCCTCCATTATTTAGTTGCAAAATTAACAATGCAAGGTGACAACATTAATACTTAATTTGAATAGATAATTCAACTTCAGTCTCAGATGATATTTTGACAAAAAATAAATGGGGGTCTCTGTCGATTTTTTGGTTTATTTCCCTTCATTTGTTGAAGTTCAGGAAGTGATGGCATATGTAACACAAATTAGTAACAGATTGTGACATTAAACAATGTAAAACCTTAACGTTGGCTAAGCATAGGTGAACAAACAACAAATCGCAGTTCTAATCAATTGCAGTAAGAGAAGAAAAAGATGCCATGAGTTTCTATTTTTAGGACACGGAATATATGGGAGAGCACAGATGTACCTCAGTTTTGGAATCTATTCCATAGATACAAAAGATGTTCTTCAGGGGTGGTCTCTCCCAAGGTGTTAGTGGATTTAGAACTGGATCGTCGTGATATGACCTGAAGTACACATCACAGTATACAGGGTGGATAAGTTAAATGAAATTCATACTTCTCCAATTCAAAGAGTAGATCAAGAAGGAAATTGAGTGTGCGTGTGTGTCTTGGGTGGGGGGGGGGGGGGGGGGGGGGCAGTAGCTAGTTCCGGAGAAAGGTAGACATAGATTGACAAAGAATTAGGTAAAATTTTCAAGTGCGAAGTGACACAAAGTTCTGCAAGTAAATTATAGTGAAATTACATGCGCTTGTGAAGCAGGCTTAAGAAACTAATGATCAAAATTCAAGTCAGAATGTACACGAAAGCTATCAATACAACAAAAATATTATAGGAATCAGAGGTATGGAACTATATATGAGGAATAAACAGTGGTAACAATTAAAATGTTAATCTACAACACAAACGCCATTTACGACCATGAGGTGTAATTTCACCTAAACAGTAGGCTGGCATAGACGATTTGTGGATGCTAACATTCAAAAACAATATTACGAGTAATAAATAGATTTTATAGAGGAGAAGTATAAGCTTATGCTAAGATGGAGGAAAGGAGGGGACAGTGAAGTTCAGAATGGAAAATCATTTGAGGACCTCACAGCCACTGGTGTTGTTTATAAGGCTACTGTCATTTAGATTCTGACAGAGAAAGAAAGTTGTTAGCTCTTCCTTCCAAAAATTAGCAGTTTCTAGTTTTCGATGCCTTGCTTTGGGTTTCCCCAGTAATATTGACTGTTGATATGAAGTTGTTTGATGTAAGTGAGCTGAATTACACTTCATGGAGGCATCTGCTAATATTGCGAAGTGAAAGAGACTAAGAATAGCCATTATTGACAACTCACTTGTGTAACTGGTACAAGAGCCTTTTGCTATCCGGGTCAAAATCCTCGATTGCTCTGAAAAATGTCCCATCTGACACTTCACGAGCAGAAAATGATAAGTGAGTTGGGAATCCACATTCCATCCCAGACAAATTGGCCTGTGCTACTTCTAAGAATGATGGGTAAGCATCAATTCCTGGTGACACATCAACAAGAACCCATGAGCATAGTTCAAGCCTGTTGCCAGGAAAATGCATTTACTGATATGAACTCATACCTCGTACCGAAGGAATTTCAATATTGATTATATTTGTCGGCCATCCAGAAAAATTTGTGTGAAATTCACGATCGTCACAACGATATACATGATGCCGCTTTTTGCTTTCGCAAGAAAAATGTTTCCAGTATCCATTTTCTGTCCTACAATACTTTGAAAATGGCGTCATCCACAGTGAAGAGCCAAATGAATTGAACAACATTCGAGCTGTCCCCTGACATATTGCAAAAACCATATGGTTAACATGTGTCACAAAAACGCTGCTTGCCTACCATTTTTCCTATTTTCAAATTCTCCAAATTCAACTTTCTTGTTTCATAATTAGTTTCAAATTTTGTCTTCAGATGACACCAAATTCAACCCTTTCTACCAACTCCTTCCAGATATACTTTAGAATACACCCCAGTCAAATGAATGAGTTGAAAATTGGTATTTAAACAGCAATAAAGCCTTTTTGGTATCTCTTTTTGAAATGATATCCAATTAAATGTTCTTAATTTCTTAATTCTGAGAATGGTATTCAAACAAGTTAACACATGTTTTTTCATTTTTCCTGAAAAGGCATCTATCCCTATATGTTCAAAACATGAAATGGAAAAAGAATTATTGGAAACCAAATGCCGAGGGTGGGAGGTGTTATATGTAACATATGGTTACTAGGCGGTCAATGGATTTCACGTGCAAATTGCGGATGTCCTGGTAAAATGCATATTCTAGACAAAAGAAAATAATCACGGGACCTACTCATTGCTGGCCAATCATCACCTATTTCAGTATTAGTCCTTCGTAAGATGACCAGTAAATTGAACCAAAAACATGGTCACAGACCCGGCTTTTGAAGAGAAGGCTGAGACGAAAATATCCTCAAACGCCTAATCATTGTATTTGACTTTGCTGTGAACAACACAAAGCTCTCTAACAATTCCCTCAGTTAATACAATCTTTTCCTATCGATCCATTAATGATAATCTACGGGATGCTTAATTCATCCTCATAATTTGGTTGCTCTAGTAGGTACAACATATAAGTGTGGTAATGAAAAGGCAAATGCTTGAAGAGAGACTCCAGATACTTGCTGAAAAAAGAGTCCAACAGGCAATATAATTTGTAAAATGGAATATGTGTACCTGTAACAAAAAGAAAAAAAAATGAAAAAACAACAATCTATAAAAGGAAAATGGAACCTCGGCAACAGGAAGACCAAATGTGTATCCAGAGAGCGTTGCTTCGACTGTCTGAATTGAACCAAGAAGAGGAGAGCCTGAATCACACAAACAGCAAAAAGGCCAAATTAGCTGCACATTCTACAATGTCGGGGAACTTGACCTTGAAAATAAAATAAAATTCAAACAAAGCTTACCAACAGCAAAATAGGCGTGAATGTGTTCATCTAGCCATTGGATATATCTTTTTGGAGCAATCTCTAGCTTCAACCACTCCAAAAAGTACCGGAAGACATTGTTACCCAATGAATGGGCAAAAACTAATGAAGGACCACCTCGAAGTTTAAGGGCCGTTTCAAATGTCAACCTGCAGCAGCAATAAGATGACAAAGTAAACACCTAACTTAATAAGAGAAATTTTCCTTCAGACAAATAAACACCACCAATATTCTTACGCCATTCAGAAGGATGGGCAGGGAAGGAAGAGTAGAAGGTTCCATTAATGACTTAAATGGATAGGAAAAAAACCCTACAAGAAACAAGTACAACATAAACAAAGTTGACTACAAGTTGTTTCATTATATATTTCTTTTCTACCCTGTCATTATTTGAACAGAAGTATCACAAACCCAAGTCTTCACTATCAGTAAGAACTAATGACCTTATTGCAGAAGGACGTAATATAGATCCATACTAATCATCAATCATCTCAAAAACGAAATATAATGAAGTAACTACATAACGAAAAAAAGTTCTGAAACATTGAATCTTAATGGCAAAGGAGGAGAGAACAACTACTTTGGGTTCGTCAACGCAGGTTCAAAAGTCTGTTATGAAGTGTGATGAAAACAGGTCACCAAATAGTTGAGCATCATTGCCAGTAGAATGTGAGCATGAAATATATACAAGAAGTGAACAAAATGTGAAGGTACAGGTCCCAATTCTCAAGGTTTCATTGTGGAATATATCTACTTTTGAGAATTCAACCTTGTTAGAAAGAAGCTTTAAATCATGATCTCACTGATAGAAGCTAAAAGTAAATGCAAGAGAGATGCGAGATAATACAAACTTTAGTTTGTGAAAGTAAAGATCCCGCTCCTCAAGCTTTGATGGTGATAGTCTCCAATCATATGGAACAGCAATAATTGCATTTGCCTCAATTCCAAATTCAACGCACCACTTAATCCATTCTTTCCACACTGAGGAAAGTGGACCTGTGGATCATAATTCATTGTTAGGTAAAACAAAATAGTGAAGCCAAAATGGAAAATTAACTATGCAGTCATTAAGCTAAGCAGGAAGCCAGGAACATCATGAAAGCTCAGTCAAACTTATAACCTATAATCGATGGAAGATAACACATAATCTTAGTCGGTTCTTTTCTTCAGTAGCGGGGAGAGAGCTTCCTGTCACAAGCCTATGTCCGCCCTCTCTACTCCTCTGGCTATTATTGATTCGATACAGGCAAGCTGGTTAATAAGAACTTTCAAGTCAAGAACCAGAGTTTGCGATTCCTGATGAGATAATACTGACAAGTATAAACTTGCAGAAATAACAGTGGGTTGATGAATGTTCTAACACAGATAATTGCATACTGCAGGCTATAAGTTTTAGAGAAGGAACTACAGGTCCCAAGGTCCTTTCTCACAGATAGTAGTAAGGATATTCATTGCCACACAGCAAGCAGGAAGATGTGAGTTTGCACTGCCTGGCAGACTAATGATAACGTAAAAGGCCAAAGCGAGATGCATAGGAGAACTAGTGTTTGCACACAACTAGCAGTCCACACGAACAGCAAGCTTATAGAGAGTGTGGTTTCAGAAACCGTATGCTACCGATATTGATTTGACCATAAAGTTAAACTATCAGAGAAATCCACACGGTAATGTCGGTAAGAGGGCAATTCTGAAAAGCCTACCAACAAAACAACTGCAGGCAGTGATACAAAAATTTGAGTGATCAGTGTATGATTTAGGCTCCACACCAGTGGCAGGATTTTAAGTAATCCTGCAGAATCATTCTTCATAGCTTGTTCAGAGTTCAGATGTATGATTGCAGACAAAGATCCTAAATGGACACAAAAAGTCCTTTTTAAATGTATCAAAATTGATAGTTATAAGCCTGATAAGAAAGAAGGGCAGGGAGAGAAGTACAAAGGATAGACAGCATATATAAGGTATAATCTGCAGTGCAGTTCTGTGATGAGGGCTAAATTTTACAGGCTGAAGACTAGGATGTTGACCTCAGTGACCATTATCATCAATTCCTATACGCACGATGCTTGAAAATGCCTAAATTAGTAGATGCTACATTGTTATACTCAAGCCAAATCCAAGAATTTCAGCACAACTGGATAGTTTAACCTGTAATATGACATTCTTTTAATACATGATACGAAACAAACGTTGACGTGTGACTCAACAGATATCTTTAGGCTTATATAGCAATCCTGATCCCTACCAGGATAAGCAAAACATCCAAGGACCGACCACATTAAAGAATAATATGGAAGAATTTGTGCTCAAGCATTTTCGCATCTCTAAAGATAGGATTTAAGAGCTCCCAGCAGTTTGTGATACAGTTGTCAAATGGCTTACAAGATCTCCATCTATTTCTTTACAAAGGAGGGGGAGACACTAAAGATCCAGAAAGGACATGAAAACTTATCTTCACGATTACAGGGGTGTGTATTCGAAGCGTGCATATATTCATGTCAATAATGTTGTTGCATGTCAATATGATTGAACAGAGAATGAAAGAATCTGGTGAATACTTTAAAAGAATGTCATGGATTACCTGTTATGTAACCCGGATCAAGCTCTGTAATTGCAGAAAGACCACTATCAGGGCGAGACTTGCATTCAGCATGATCTGTTTGATTGTAAGGGTCTAGCATCATGCACTTAAGCCAGCAATTCACGGCCGAAAGGAGCTGCACGATATTCATCAGTCTTTGTCTAGCATTGATGGATTCATTAAATAGCAAAGGTATGAGGAAATGTAACTTAGTGGACGGACATTTGGAACCAAAATCTGTGCATGCTTTTCCAAAGATCTCCTGGTCTTATACTTATTACACTTCACGTAATAATTAAGGCTTTAATGAAGATTAAAATGGAGGCAGGTGATCTTTGTGTTACATATAAGGTCTTATTACCACGCAGTTACAATAACGCGAGAGTACTGTACACCAAACCCCAATGCTGATATTCCTTCATTTCATTGGAATTTGCCATTTACTTTCCAGAAATTCCTAGGATAAAATTTAGCTCATGTAAAGACTGAATTGAACTCAAGTTAGAATCGTGGAGTAAATAAGTATCATCCGGAAAGCCAAGACGGGGTAAAACAATGAGCAAAGTTAAACGTTTACAAGTTCTAAACCTCTTCTAGGAGTTCCTTGAATGAAGGTCATAGGGAAAATGCAATGAAACAGAAGAGATACTACCTAACAGTTGCAAACTCTTTTTCTTTTCGCCTGCACTTTTGTACCGGTATGCATGTCCTGCTCTAAGGTCTTCACGTAAATCGTATTTTCAGGTATGGCAACATAGCGAGCGGCCAGGGTTTTGGGATATAGTGGAAAAGTTACATAGCAGCATACTCGTACTCTAAGGCCGTAGTCACACGGGTGAACCTCATTGTCGCTTTAAATCCTCATCTTTTGTACGGTAATAAGGATCATGAAGGTTCCAAATTAACCTGAAACCAGAGTTTGCAACCGCTGGTAGCAATGTAGTGTGTACACTACATGTGCATTCACGCGTGTACAAGCATATTGTGATCAATTAAACAATCACAAAACAATGCAAAAGAGAGAATTACAGTCCTCCTTTTACGGAAAGTAGAGGAGAGCTTACTTTTGTGGTGTCGAGCCAGACCAAATCGAGAGGGTCAAAATCAAGGGGCGAGTATGGACAGTCCAGTATAGACCAGGCTCTGAGCTGAGTAGACGCGAATCCCGGGATAATGATGCCGGACAGCTTGGAGTACTCTCCGGCGAAATCGCCGCCGTTCACGGCGGTTCCGTGGAGTGCTCCGATGAGAAGGAAGGCGACGGTGAGGTTGATGGGGCCTCTCATATTGGTGGCTGGACAGTGGTCCTTGACTTTCAGCTGGGAGTTCAGGCTTCAAAAGGCCTTTCCGAAGACAACTAAAAGGGTTTTTTTGTTTTTCTCTTCGTCATTCTCTTTTCCGGTTTTCCTTTTTCTTCTTTTTCTCTCGTACTTTCTTTTTCGTATCTGAATATTTCAATTTCATTTAATTTAAATCTTTTATAACAATAAGTAATATAGAGTAACTCAGAAAATTTTAGTAGTGATATGTACTGTTAATTTTTTACTATTATATGCTACACATTCAGTCCTCCATTAATTTACGGTTATTCCTTTCGTTTTTAAGTATTATCATATTTTTTAGATCGTAAAAAATATCACTTTTTAA
This sequence comes from Escallonia herrerae, assembly GCA_033070095.1. Taxonomy (NCBI): domain Eukaryota; kingdom Viridiplantae; phylum Streptophyta; class Magnoliopsida; order Escalloniales; family Escalloniaceae; genus Escallonia; species Escallonia herrerae. The sequence goes on along the minus strand of JAVXUP010001463.1, from coordinate 221,942 downwards.
ATTAAAAAAAATTATATGTATTTTTTTTATCTTTATCTTTACCTTTCTTTTTTTATTTTACTTTTCTTTACATATTTAATCTTTCATCAACTAATTTTTTCTTACTTTTTTCATTTTTCTTCCTTCCCTCTCTCTTTATAAAATAAAAAATTTATAAAATATAAGTGCAAGTAAAATACAATCAATTAATTAAGGATAGATGAAATATTTTTATATATTTTTAAAGTAAAGGTATTTTTGAAATGCGATACAAATTAAACTGAATAGGAGTAAATTAGAATCTGGAGTATTATTTATGTCCAAGTTATAAAAATAATATACTGTAATTAAATAACGCATAATAATTTTGAGACCATTTTGCTCTCTTTGACAACAAAGTGATTTGCCGCCAAATATGTTGGGGGCCACGGTGGCATTCCGTTTGTCACTCTAACGAACGTACGCGACGGCACGAACTAGAAAACAATAACAGCGAAAAAACAAAACCCAAAAGCGCGGCTTTCTTCCTATCCTCTACAGCCGAACGGAGAAACCGAAGCCCGTCCACAACAACTGAACAAAACAATGGCGGAACTCCCCAACTCACCACGCTCTCCATTCGCCCCTCAACGCTCCTCCACCTCGTCGCAACGCCTAACCCGGATCCGCCATGGACACGCCTACTTCTTCCAATCCGAGATTCCGCTTCCGCGATCACCGGAAAGACGTGGAGGATAAGGAGTCGGATGAGGAGGGCTCCACCGGCTCCGACACCTCGTCTCCGTCCAGCGACGGCGGCGGCGCCGAGGCCGAGCTCGACTCCATGACCGGAAAGGTTCGGCTCCGCGATCTTCGCTGCTGCACTTATAGAATTTCGTCATTGAACTAACTAATTAGAGTTTGTTAAGATTTCCATTAGCTTCAGTTTGCGCAAATTTGTTGTAACTTTTTGTGGAATGCTAGAAGAACTTAAGATATGTAGGATTTACTTGAACCTATGGTTTTATATGGAAGTAGAAGCCCGGGCACGTGAATTTAATGCGCTTTTTGTTTTATTGGCGATTTAGGGAGTTGAGCATCTTTGTTCGGAGCTCCTCGAGCTAAAGATGGCGTCTGATGAAGAGTTTCAGAAGAACGTATTTTCGAGTTATTCGGCCTTTGTAAGGTAATTTCAAATATCACGAACCATGGGAATGTGCTTTATTTATGCTTTGAACTTTTTTGCTTAGCATGATTCACGTACTTATTTGCTCAGAGCAGTGTCCTCCCGCCCCACCTTCACCTCCCCCCCTCCCAACCCCCTCCTTCCTTTCCCCTCGTCTAAGAAGATAATGATAGTGCTTGTTACTCTATCATTAACAAAAGTGAACATGATTGTGTTTAATTGCTTCTCAATCAAAGGCACCTTAAGTGAGCAGCGTAGCTTTATCTTGTCATGCTCTTTAGAAAGGGGAAACCAATAATTTGAATACTAGGCTGGTTTTGTTTTTGCTATTCGTGAGGAGGGAAAAGAAATAATGCTTGGCTGTGTTACTTTTAAAATATGTGTTTTGGGGATTGGAACTGTGTGCTGAAGCCACTATAGCTACCTTCTTTATTGCCTGAATTATGCAGGTCTCTTACCTTTTCTCTCAGTGCTTGTACATCCGGTAGTATTTAAGTCGATGTTGACTCCATTCTGCTTGTGGTTATTCACTTGTACTAGAGGTTACATAACACGTGATCAAACTTGGTAGTTCATTTGTCTACATGCTTTATCGCTGGTGATACCCTACATAATCGCTGGGCCGCCTGATATTCCTTTCTCATGTGTCGTTTCCTAATATAGCTCGAGCATCTCATCGAATTTACTTGTATTTCCAGAGTATTTGAAGAAGTGGAAGGCATGGAAAATGAATTGTTGCAACTGAAAAATCATGTCTCAACACAGAAAAGGCTTGTAAAATGCCTTGTCGATTGCATCTATACAACGGCTCACTCGGAGGAGGCAGGAGAATGCACTGAAGAGCCTTTACCTGTTCAGCCACCTCCTTCATGCTTTTTACAGACTCACACTCTAGAAGTTTCGGAAATCCTGGATAATCTTCTTTTGGAACACAGGTTAGACGAAGCTCTTGTGATTCTTGAGATGGAAGCTGAAACTATTCAAACTATGCAGTTGCAAGATAGTCGTCTTGTTGATACCTGGATATCTTATAAGTCAGCAATGTCAGAAAGGAGGACTATGCTTGCAGATCAACTGGCACTGGTGGCTGAAAACCCTAGAGTGCCAGCAGCAGAGTTGCAAAAAACATTAGTTGGACTCTGCAGACTTGGTGACAATAATCTTGCAACTCAGTTATTGCTAAGATATTACCATTCTCGCATTGCGTCTGGTATACGTTATATGCGGTTCTCAAAATCATTTCTTTATGGGGTATACATCAGTGAAGTTGCAAAATTTTTGTTTTCAATGATCTCTCAAGCAGCAAAGAGTTTCAAAGCCTTACACGGAGAAATGTCTCTCTATGCTTCTGAGTTTATTCGGTGGGCCTCTGAAGAAACTGAAGTTTTTGCTACTTGTTTCAATACATATGTCAAGTCTATATCAGAAATACCTGGTGGATTGTCAACGACAGTGGAAGCTGTGCACTTTGCAATGTCATATTGCTCTTTGCTAGAAACTCAGGGGATAGTTTTGCTGCCATGCTTAATAAAGCACATTAGACCTTGTATGGAGGAGGTTCTGCAGATCCATTTTGATCATTTGAAGAAAGTTATCAACATCTTAACCTTGAACGATGGTTGGGCTTTGGGTAGATATCTTGTATCTGGAATTTTAGGTGAAGAGAGCTCTTCTATGGTTGGTGAGAATGAAGCAGAATACTGCTTGCTCACTAACAGCGGTCGGAAGTTTGTGACGCTGTTACAGGTTTTCCTGATCCCCATAATACTTTGGCATTCGAATGTTTTGAGCACAAATGGATAGTAATGATAGGTTGTCTGCGTTAGCATTAGTCTTATAAGATAAGATTGGCAAGTTTTCCCATTGATTTTTTAACAGCAGTACCATTGTTTAAAGTTACTGATGGAATTGTCCTGCTGCAAAGTTGTTGATATTACATCACTTAAATCTCACTCTTGTTGAGACACAGCTTGAAGTTTTGAAGGTCATATATGTATTCAATTTTTTTTATGCAATCTACATGGAACAGAACTGATACAATCACACAAATGGGATCAAAACTATGTTAACTGCAGCTTTGTAATTAAGTCGTTCATCCACTTGTTCATAAGGTGATTGCTGGTGCTTTTTGTGCATAATTGTGCTGATTAGATATTTTTTCAGGCCACTGCCAAAGACATCTCTTCTCTAGTTGCCCTTCAGATGGAAGATTCAATCTTCAAAGGGCTAATGGACCTCTTAACAGAGTATATCGTCATCCTTGAAAGAGCCCTTCCTAGTAAAACATGTGTTGAAGAAAAGGGTGGTTCAAGAATTATATTGGCAGAGTCACTGGCACAACAAGTTTCTGTTCTTGCAAATTTATCAACGCTCGTGCAAATTTTCTCCAGTATTATCAGAAATATATTCAAGGACATCAGTCATTTGAAGTTTGAAATAGATAGATATACACTATCTACTCAGGGAGCTTGCAATCGGCTAAGAGCTCATTTCTGCGAGAAATTTATACATAAGATAATTTCATTTGAAGGTGACTACAAACTTGCTCCAGAGAGTCGCACTAGGGATGATTTTAAGGTGTTCTCCAATTTGATGCCCTCTCCTCTTTATCAGGTATGCCTAATCATTATGAAAGTAACTAATCAGAAGTGAAATGCTGTGACAGCATCTCATATTTCAGCTCTCAATTATGCCGTACGTAAAGCTGTTATAGTACCCAACTGACTTCAGTGTTATAACGGGTGGGAGGAAACATATTAATAATGATAGCCAAAGATGGGTCATTGGATATGACCCATCTTTGGCGCTTGTTAGATAATATATGGTTATCAAGAAAGGCGTGTACATAGAGGGGTTCATCTTTTATGTTTTACACACTTGAGGTGTGAAATTCAGGTTTTAAGGACCTAGTTTTCAAAGCAAAAGCTGTATGACTTGCTTTTTAGTCATGGACTTTGTGCTCGGAAAAGACATTGAATGTGTTAAGGAATAATCTGAACTTGATATTTTGGTTTAAGCAGGTCCATAATTGTCAAAGATTAATCTCTTGTTTTATTTGCCAGCTGAGTTTCCTGTGTCTCCTTTTAGCCTCATGGTACTGGAAATCAATTCTTTACTACTAAGTTAAGGGCCAAAAAAACATATCTATTGATAGTGATTCTGTTTTTCTCCGATTTTACAACTGTAATTAAGACATATGCGTTTTTCTTTCGCCACTATGTATTTCTTGGCCGTCCACCTCAATTCCTTCTCCTTAGAAGTTAGAGAGGCAAGAATAACAATAAACTATACAGTTGGGGATGAAGGCGCTACAGGGAGATGGGTAAAGCAAAACTGAATTTATTTATCATTGATTAGTGGTTATTACTGTTAAGCATGCTAACATTGTTGGGTCAATTCTCTAATAGTTTAAGCTTTTAAAACAGACGGTGACTTAAAATGGTATCAGAGCTATGGTATGGGAAAGTCTTGGATTCGACTCTCCCGCTTGCATATTTGGTCTCCCTTTATTAAAGTGCAATTTGCACTGTTTATTTATGCACTTGGTGGTGGTGCACCTTGATTTGTCTTTCCACGTGCAATCGACGTGAGGGGGAGTGTGAAACATGATAACATATAACTTTGTTGGGTCAATTCTTTGATAGCTTAAGCTTTTAGAATAGATGGTAACTTACCAGTTAAGATCCTAGTTTAGTAAAGGTTACCTGTCCTAGCTCGTCGGGTAGGGGCTTGGTATGGCTGTCCAGGTAGATTGCGAATAAGCTAAAATGCGTCGTATAGTAAGGACAGGCGAACATGTTCTCAAATCAACTTAATAAAGCCTTTCACATTCTTCTTTGTTTAAGTATAAAACAAGCCATCACGTCCTTTTTTGCAATCTTATCCATGTCATCCCCCCCCCCCCCCCTCTTCTCCTGGTATTACCATCAACGTTGATCAGGTTAGCATGCTTTACAGCTTCAGCAGTCTTGAGTAATACCCATCCCCCAAAAAGACAGAAGAAAAACACACAAGCTGGCAGATGATATCAAATCTCAAGTTACTTATTGATTTTGATTTAGGATTGCCTTTTTTATCTCTTGGAAGGACATTTAGTTTCTTCAGTGGGTGAAATATATCAAACAACTTTGATGCATATCTCCTACTTGGGAGGTTTTTATAAGGACATTAAAGGAGCATTTACTTATCTGACTTTTGTTCCAAGTGAATCATCAGGGACTGTTTACAGAAGTAATGAAACTAGAAAAGCTTGCTGACGACAATGTCTTAGAACTGTGCTGGTTGAGGGATCTACTAAAGGAGCTTATGGAGGCCATATTTGGTTGGATTTCAACTACAACTTCTCAGGAAGACTCGAGGGACCAAGGTTCTGCTGATTTTATGCAGGTATATTGTGTATATATTTCCTTCAGTGCCTAATTTTGGAAGTATAACCAAAAAAAACTAGCAAAATGATGTTGTATTGGTGATCAAAAGGAAGAAATCTTCTTAGGTGAAATTTGCAGCTGCTCTGGTTGTGGGTTAATCTTGATTGAACTTTTTTTGGTCCGAGCAACCTTCACTTTCACTAGAAATGGAATCACCAACTTGTATCAATGTCTGATCTTGTGGTGCATGTTAAAAAGAAGCCTTGTGGGTCCTGATAACAAGTTTTCGCATTTTTTCAGACTAAATGTGTATGAAATTGCAAATTCCTATATTTAACCCTGTCTACTGCAGTGTCATTGCTGCAGCATGAGGTCTTCATATTCTCATTCTTGTCCTATCTGGTGCATCAACAACTCTAGTTTTCTGGCTATGTTATTTGTCCTTCTACAAATTGTATTTGAGATGTCAAATTAAGTTTGACCATTCTGACTTGATATTCTTACCAAGTTGTGTTAAATCAACTCTTTTCTCTGCACAGCAGTCTGTTCTGGACATGCATTTCCTGGTGGAAATCGCGAGGCATGGAGGATATTTGACTGACCACATGATAAATGCCTCCATGGATATTATATCCGCCATGGAATCAGCCATCATTGCTACTGAATTTGATGATATTAGGTAATACGTCAATATGCTTTTTTCTTTTCCAGCAATGCAGTTCTCTCATGTTTGAATGGTGACTGCTATAGAAAGGCAACTAAGAACAATCAACTGTCTCTCATGTTTGAAAATTTTCTTTTACTGTCAACTTAACTGAAAAGCGTGTTTGTCATTGTTTCCGGTTTTTGTGTTTGCACTTTTTCTTAGCCCCTTAATGCAATCTGTTGCTGCCCTCATGGCCACAACCTATGCCTTGTTGTTAAGGCATCTAAAAACTGGAATAAGATTGTCCCTTTTTTTCTCTTATTTTCCAGAGATTTAAATGATAACGGATGGGCAAGAGTTGCTGCCACCAAAGCCCTTCAAAAGCTGCAGGAGATGGAAAAGATGGAGGTCCTTCCAGATGGGACAACTGATAACCTTGAAGAAAGATCAATTGAATACCAGTCCCTTTCTGCAAGATACTTCCTTGACGATGATGAAACAAGAAGTTTTTCAAGAGACTCTGTTGAGTCACTGGAGGATTCAGCAAATATAGGTGCTTATGACATTGCCATCGATAAAGAAACAGGACTTCTAGGGGAAGAAAAACTGCTTGCAGGAGTCATAGATGTGGGAGCTAAGGATGGTTCTGATGATAAGACCGTTATACATTCTGCTGACATATCTTTAGAATTCAGAACAACAGAAGCTGAAAAAAACTGCTGATGCAGATGAAAGTGAATCAGAGGAAATCCAGAAAAATGAACTGCGGACCAGGCTGTTAACCAGAGGAGAGCAGGAATCAAATGACTTCGCCGAGGCAATGATTGCCAGCCAGTAGACGGTGCATGAACGAGTAGCCCTTGAGCTGTGGAGGCTTTAGAAGATTCTGATGTCTGCAAGATAAACTTGACAAATGACATAAGAAACATTGCTCGGACTATGGCAAACTCAAGTTGTGGTCCGGTAAATAATGGCCTTAGGTGATCTTGCCCTTTGCAATTTGAACGCACTTGTAAGAAAAATATGCATATCGTTTGAAATTTTCAAACGATAAATCTTTCAAGAAAACTTACTATTTTCTTGTCTGTGGGTATTCAAGTGAAGCTTAAAAAGTGATAGATCTTTGCACTATTTTCATTGCAAACAGGAAAAACTGATGCATGCCATGTGCTTTCAAGAAAATCTACGTCTCTAATTTTTGGATGGTTTTTGATTAAGTAGTTTGGTAAAAGGTGATTTGGATTGAATACGAAATTGATTGATAACAAAAGTTCGGTAGGAGGCGATACCATCAAGAGTCTTTCAACGAGTTTCAAAATTGATTTCTTTACTCCCCGCTTTTGACAGACGTGTATTATCATAAAATTGTACTTTCATTATTGTTGTCAGGAGAGTTGGTTCGACTATACTTGGAAGTGCCTCGAGCAAAATGCAGTCCAAGTCAGGTTAGAAATAAGCGAGGGTAGTGGTAAGGAAAGGAATCGAAGCAACTCGGCCGAGGACTGACAGCGCTATGAGCGAAAGGAGACGAAGGGACTGTGAAGAGAAAGCTAGAGGCCAAGTCCAATGCAGAGATCTAATATCAGGTTACTAAGCGAGAGTAGTTAACCAAAACCTGTGTTTTTCTCTAGAATTCTCTCTTAAGCTCAGAGATTTATAGGGATGAGGGAACTTTGAAGTGTTGTCCAAACGAGTTCTCAATTTGTAAGCAGCTAAAGTTCATTGGCGCCTGAGCTCGAGGTATTTTGATGCATTCACAATTCACTTGCCTTCCTCACTCGGGTTTGATGCATGCGCCCAGGGAGTTTGACACACAAATCTCAAGTGGTATAATAAGCCCTCGGTTCAGCCTCCAATCCAATAGCCTTGCAGAGCCCAACACAGGCGTGAAGAGATACAGAGAATCTGGCAGTGGTCGACAGGAGTAGGCGTGATGTGCCCACGAGCCGACAGGAGGACTAGGCGTTATGTGCCCATGAGCATCAGTAACCCGTGTGTAGCCGAGCATCAAGAGACCTAAGTGGAGTGTGTCCCAAGGACGGTTGCAGCGACGTACACCATAAAGTTCAACGTGCTGCAGATGGCATCCCCGGAAGGAAAAGTGGTGGTACCAAAAGCCTATGAAGAACCTTAAGGTGCAAATAAAGCAAATATTTCGACACAAGTATGAATCAAGATGCAAAACTATGAAGTGCACTTCTACAAGTATTCTCGTTTTGACAAATTGAAGTTCAAACAACCTCCAGGCACAACGACAACTCTCCTTACACTACTAAGATTAGAACTTGAGGATCAGGGTATAGATAGACACATTCAAGTTCCAAAAATGGGTCAAGATGTGATATTAATAAGTTCACCTACGCAAAAACCAAAGCACAGCTATAGCATTAAGGTAAAGGTTTGGTGAAAACATACCAAAATAAGCCCGACTTAGATAGAGTAGATGAATGTCACTTTAGTGTCAGAAACAGAGAAGCACCTAACTCTTCAAGTTCATAACCATGCAGTTCATTGTTACATAAGAGCACAACAGTACATCGGAATGACATCTAGATACAACCAAATCATAGCAGAACTCGTCGTCCATGTATTACTTCGACCATTTGCAAGTGCACATATCGCTGTTTATCGCATGTTCTCCCGACGCCTTACATAACGTGTTCGGTCATTGTATCTGGGTCTGTCCTGAGCTCTTTGTGGGACTGGCTCCACTCTCCTCTGTCTTTCAGGAGACCTTTGTACTATTTCTCCATTCACTAACAGTTCCGCTGATGAACCATAAGAAAACCAGAGACATTAAATAACATTCCAAATTATTCTCTATTGAGAAAAATGGTGATTGTGGATGTCTTCCCTTGGATGGATATAACAAGGAGACGGCGTAATTCTCTACATGATGATAGTGAAAACATGACGAAAAGCACTCAAAAAACGCACTTCAACATTCTAAATGAGTCAATCTTATAGTACCCTAAATCAAGCCAAATGTTTCTCCCACAATATCTCCACAATTTAAAAAGCCACAGTACAAACAAATATTTCATGTATCTCCACTTATAGGCAACTCGTGCTATTGCCCTGCTTTGCCAAGATAACTCTCAAACTAGCATCACTTCTATATTTGACCCTAGTGTTTAATGAGAGAGCTGAAATATAACCAAATAATTTTCTTGGCAAAGTTCTTCAATTCATTGACCAAGAGACTTCATTTGTGATCCACGTGTAAATATGTCAATTACTTCCTAGATGGACTTTTCAGTGATCCAGTTCCATATCTGTCACAAATGGCATCGTCCACACTGCCCTGAAAATTTTCCGTCTACCACAACTACCCCCTAATCACCCTAACAAAAGAATAGGGTAAATGCTTGTCTCATTTCTGTTTATTGGCTACTCCCTTAAATAAGAAGCTAGAAAAGTTAAACAGTGATACTGATATTATTCCATCAGCATTCAAAGCTGTTCATTGGCATTTTGGGGCTCATCAGCATTGCCAAGATGGACTCGCATTTTATGTGACCCCTAGGGATTAAAGTAACATTCCGTGTAAAAACCAGTGCAATTCTATCGAACAAACTCCTTCAACAAATCCAGGGACCAAAAACTATTCTTATTTAAATAGGAAAAATGTCTGATCCTTTCCAAATGGAATTATTTATGACGCAGCTTCAGATTTGTGTCGTGCCCGCTGAAGAAGCACATAACAAGCATCCCTCATGAATAACATACCTAGACCCTCTCGAGTGAATATAGTAATATTAATCACTATATGTCCAGCAATCAATGTCAAGATTAGATATATAAAAAAGGAAAACCTAAAGACACTTCTTGATTCAAATAGTGCTTGAATCTGAGATAACCTAAATCAAGACACGGACAGCCTAACATACTATAGTTCAAAGACTTCATGTTTCATTGCTGCGATTGCTGAGGATTGCCCTTGCGTGGCTCTTCTGCTTTGCCAAGACGGACTCATAAGCTAGCATCATCTACCATGTGATTCTTTAGAAGACGGCCAATACATAACAAATTTTCAAGATAGGATTTTTTGCATGTCGAATATATAAAGTCATTTCCTTCCAAGATGGACTTGCCCAAACTCAAGCTCAAGTCTTCACCAAATGACCTTGTGCCTAGCATATCATATATCTTTCGCAAAACGAACTATCTGGACACGAGTAAAAACATACATTTTACCTCTAATAATTCAAAAACCCTGTTGACCTAGGTAGCACGGACAACACGGTGTCGGACACCGACACCGACGGGGACACCGGACACCGCAATTTCCAAAAAATCAAATTTTGGACACCGCAGGACACCGCTATTTTTTTAATATATTTTTATTATATATATATATATAAAATAAATATCAAATACATTCTACAAGTAATAATAAATATACAAGTAATAGTAAATATACACTAATACAAGTAAAATTTCAGAAACTAAGTACCGGACAAAATAACTAAGTCAAAAAAAAAGAAAGAGACGGTTCTGAAATTAAGTGCTTAATCTACATAAAGCATTGCATTCTGAAATTAAGGTTCTGAAATTAAGTTAACAAAATAACTAAGTAAAAAAGAGAGAGAGAGAGAGAGGGTTCCTGAAACGACTCGAACGAAGAGGAAAAAAAAGACTCGAGTCTTTTAAGTCTTAAGACTTGATAGAGGAGAAATAAAAAGAGAGAGAGAGCCAGAGGACTTCGAAGTTCGAACAGAGAGGGAAGGGAAGGGAAGGGACCTGTGCTTCAGCGACGGCGGCGAGGACCTCCGGCAACGATGCAGTGAGCTCCGGCGATGGCGACGACGTGTCAAGCCAACTGCTTCGGTCTTCGCGACGGCGTGTCAAGCCAACTGCTTCGGTCTTCGCGACGGCAACTGGATCTGTCGGCATCGGCGTCGGAATGTTAACAGCTCCGGTGACAGCTACAAGTCGGTAATGGCTTCCGTGAGGTGGTAGATAGCTGACGGCCGTAAGGTGAGTATTGCAGATGGTGTTATTTTTCAGATTGGGGATTTAGGGATTTAGGGCACAATTTGTTTGACCCGTGAAATTAGTTCCAAAAATTCCAAAGTTGCCCCAAACTGTCCGACACTGCACATTGCCGTGTCCGACACTTCTCGACGAAGTGTCCGACACGGTGTCGGAAAATTAAAAAAAAAAAAAAATCGGACACCGATTGGCGGTGTCCGACATCCGGATTAGGACACCATACCTCCCCCTAGGAGGAGTGTCCGTGCTTCCTAGCTGTTGACAGCTACAAATGCAACGACATGAAGCAAGGGGTATCAGAACATTTAACACTCTTAAGTGGCTAAATCCCGACCGTAGCAATACCCCCAACATGTTCTCTTACAAAAGTAACTCCCTAGTCCAAGCCATAATGCAAACTTTTCATGTTTCATCTCCCCTAATGAGCAAATAAATAGTTGGGCCATTAGCATTCAAAAGCTGGTGATTGCTCTTTCAAGGCAGAGAGAGAGAGAGAGAGAGAGAAGTAGTCGTATGGTGCTATTTCCAAAAGAATGGTTCTACATATATGTTGTTGAAGAATATAGCTCAACGTGACAACAAATCAGGCACTTAATTCCACCTTAATATGATGCAAAAACACCTCAAGGCAAAAAGCATCAACTTTTGTCTATTATCCTCAAGGGCATAGATAATTTTAGTGTTACTATTTTTGATAAGTAAGAAGGGAACTGAGGGGGAGTGTAGCAACTTGTTCGAGGCCATAATAAAATTAAGAGTCTAATATTAGGCACGGAGAAGTGCTATTTGAGATTGATATCGCCAACCTTCAATGCAAGTGATTCGTCATTTTAACCGACGCCCTTGCTCTGCAAATTGGTATTTTTAGTTAAACATCATCACCCCAATAACCCAATAATCAGACTCAACAAATCAAAGCACAATTAACCATAATTTATATGCAGGATCCTGAGATCAATAACTAAAATACATGAAAAAGAAAAACTTCTGCTAAAGGGAAAATCAGGGAAGGGACGATGGGAGTGGTTTAAAGCTAAATTCCATAACTTCCAACCACATTACAACCTATCTTCTACAAGCTCCGTACATCTACAAATGTTTAAATTCAAATAGCATACATTGAGAGAATAACAAAGTAAAAAGGGGCGAAGCAAGAAGGGGGTGGGGTCTACATCTAGAACGTGGTTTAAAAGTAAGTTAAAACCAAAATAGAGGTTTGTTGAGTGAAATCAGTTTGATGCTTGATTTGTCGCACTTGGAAGACAGTATGGAAATATTAAGGCCACATTTTATACAGGCACTAAAAATGAATGTTATGTAAGCTTGATTGGTCACTTTTAAAACGAAGTTATTAATTAGCCAAATCTTAATATAGCATTGGAAGCAAATGTTGTGTACCCCTTTCAATTTCCATAACAAACTCACCTCCATAGTCCTTGTTCTCAACATCAACATAGGAATCCGGAAGCACAAAAAGAACACCAGGCAGACCTGAAAAATATGCGTTAGCTAATGTCACCGTAAGAGACTGAAACAGTATAACATTTGTAGCCAAAAAAAGGAGCACATGACAAACCTTCAAGCTTATTTGATGTCTCCTCGTCAATCTCACATCCGAACCCAAAGTATCTTTCACAAGAAACATTGTAGATCTTCTTTTTCGCTTCTTCTTCACTGATCCATCATGATAAGAAAGTAGAATCCAACTCAATAGTATTATCCACAAGAGGAATGAGGAGTATATCAAGTTAGGGTCCACATATAAGTATAAATAAGTTTGGTGGTGGACTTAATATTCAGACATTGTCGGGTAAAAAAACGAAATAACAACACACTGGTTTTACTAAGGTATATATGCACAAAATAGATAGACGGTGTGTGTTAGAAAGAGAGCAAGAAAGAGATGACATTACATTTTTACAGCTGCTCTTTTTCCCTCTTTCGGGTTCTATTACCAGATTATGCACTGGCCTAATTACTCTCTATAAGGTTCTAAGATGGAGTTTAAGATTGATTCTGGAGTAGTCAAACCTGTTCTAAACGTAACAAAACAGGTTTGCATGGCGTTGGCAAAAAATACTAAATTGTTTAATAGACTCCCCAAAGATAGAAAAAGTGTTTAGATTTTAAAATCATTAACCGCAACACTGTGGTTTATTGTTTTAAATGCACCGGAGACAGAAGAAACATGTTTGACAAACAAAAGTACTAAATTGCGCTCACATTGTACCAAAATAACATTGAATGCCCTTTTGAAATTATTTGAGAGTATGAATAATTCTTTTGGGTCCTAATAGGAAGAGACCATTAACTAGTGGTTCTAGGCACAAGCAATGGGTTTGCCGTACAAATCGCGTTTATCATACAGTCAGCAGATGTACGATTGTACAACTGATAACTTGCCATTATTTGTGTAGAAGCCGAGAAGATGATTGAAAAATAACTAACATGTAATATACCATTGTTAAAATCTTATAAGTTATAAATGGAGAGAAGTTGAAATGCAATACATGGGCAAAATTGGAACTTCGAAAAAGGATTCCCCATAAAGGTGCTCTCCTATTAGAGACAATTATTACAATTTTCAGAGGGGAGCTATTTATACACCCTATTTTTGCTCTTTGCAAGATTCCTTTCAAAATCAACTGTTGCTTAACTGAGAAACAATCATAATATATGGTTTTTGTACTTTGAAGTTTCTGCTCGGAAAAAAAATATTGAGAATCTTGTATATTCTTAGTCATTTCCAACATTAAAACTGTTTTCAACACCTTTTCACCAAATACCTTCCAAGACCTTCCACAGCTTTCAGCAGAAACTGTTTCTCTAACTTTTGCCAAATGGAAACTCACTCTGCTACAACTGCTTTTTCAAGATCTTTTCTGTTTGATCTAAAAACTTAAGGGACTCTAATATAACCCCATCTATACACCAAGGGTCACGCTAACCGCCAACCAATGCAAGTACTTATACGGGGATTTGAATGGCTACGAAGACCCATCCGAAGTCAAAAATTAACATATAACTACGTCCTCTTTCTCTACCTAAATAGCATAAATACGTAGAATTATGAGCCCTGAATTTCTTACCCCTGTCTTTCTCCACCCTGTCGAAGAAATCTAAACCTGAAGGGAAGCTAACGTCAATTGAAAGCGCGTGCTTAAGATACAGTAGGCCTAAATCTACGCCATTTTGTCAGTAAAGGGTTAAACAGTACCACTGACACCTCTTTCAGTGACAAAAACTGGTGGAATAATAAGCCAAAAAACGCGGGAATTAGGCTTCCCCCTTAAGATATTATCACTCCATCCGTTACACACAAGAAAATTCGTAAACTTATACCCGTTTCAATACAAGATGGTCAAGACTGTACCTTCTGAGGACCTTGGCTAGGGTTTCGATGTAACATTTAATCATCTCCTCCTTAGTGGACTCCTCGCCACCAGGTCGGTCCATGACGATGAGCCAGTGCTCGTAGTCGCAGCCGGGAAAGAGCGGGGCCATCTCGGTTGGGGGCCGGTCGCTGAAGTTGGACCCGGAGTTGAGCGGCGAGTAGGCCCCGCCGGATCGGTTCACCCTGCACCGGATCGTGCTGAGCCGGGCCGGAGCGGCGAACCGGAGCGAGTGGGAGAGGGAGACTGTGGGGCGGGCGGGGCGGGCGAAGCACGGGACGGTCGGGGGCTTGGATATGGAGGCGGAGGAGGAGAGAAGGCGCCTGCAGATGAGGTGGTTTGATGATCGGACGGTCAGGATCGCTCGGGCCATGGTCGCCGCCGCCGCCATGCTGAAATGTTGAGCTGCACTCTACACTCGGGTTTTACAGATGGGTTTAGATAAAGTTTGAGGATGATGATCAGGTGCGGCTGGCCTCGTAGGTTGTTGATGACGTGTTGATATTTGATTTGGCAAGGTTACAGTTTTTTGTCTCTCCCCGTGGGGCTGGGCCAGTGAGCTGAAATTAGCTTGTACGTGGTCAGGGCTCGGACAGATTAGGCCGCTGAGAGGCCCAGACCAATTTGCACTCACCGAGCTCTGTGGGCTGTAGATTAGTTTACAGGCCATCATGCTCCAATAAATGTTATGAACACCGAATCGTTCAAGGTCACATTTTCGAGTTTCACAGCGTACCAGATATTTAATGTAAGTGAGGGCGAAGAGTCCCAAATATTTTGACCAAAGGCGCGAACTGACATCAATGGACCAAATGCAAAAAAGTAGAGAAAATTGAAATAACTAATCTCGATAAATTTTAGAGAGTAATGGTTGTCGACTCAAGTCTTGTAAAATAGTGATCGAGTCATTTTGAAAGTGTGGCCCGTGTTATATTGGCCGTAGCTTTTGGACTAAATATGGGAATTGTCTCGTGCTATTGAGTTTAACGCTCTCTCGGACTAATTTGAACAATTTTTTTACATAATAATAATTAGGAAAGTGGATTTTAAAAGTTTATTCTACTTGCTAGATCATTTTTTATTAAGTTATCGACAACAAAAGCGAGTCAACGACAATGACAGGTCAATGACGGAAATTAATGGACAGTCTCCCTCCACCTTAGGATTGAGATGGGAATTGACATAGGGTGGTGGTTAGGAATCCAAACATATGGATCCACCCCCCCACCCCAATTTAACTTAACCTTGTTGAAAGTTATAGCTAGTGGGAAGTTCGTCGCCATGGTCCGGCCATCATTCATCGAAAAAAAAGGAGATATGGGGCAATGATCACCGAGTAAGCCATTTTTTACGTGGATATTGACTTGGATAGTGATAATGACTCCATATCATATGCACGGATTTTGATTTAAATGTGATACCGTGTAAGTGATGGTGACGCGTTATCATTGTCATAGTAAAATTTTTCTTGACGAATTGAGTTAGAAATACTTGTCGTCGGAAAAGTAGCAATTCAGTAAAAAGAGCCAAAGCATTTTGGCCTACGGGGCTTCACTCAAGTGGCTATAATAATAAACTACCAAAAGAGGGGTAAATATTCCTTTAGAGTGCTAGCTCATTGACATGTTCAGTTCGAAAATCTTGATGTTTCCTCTGGTCTAATCGTACCAATATGCCAAAAGAGGAAACTATATAAGGGAAAAGGAAAGCCTTCTTTTCTTTTGGTCCATCATATGGGACGTTTCCCAAATGTCTCGCATTTGATGAGACTTGAACGTCTAGCTTTTAGATTGCAATTCCAGCAATTGATCCATCTCCTTGGGGTTTTTGGCTTTTGATCCTAATTTTGCTGGCCTCTGCATATTTCTTGGAATTTAACAATTGAAAACTTCACCGGCTTAAGGAACAAATTTTGATGAAAAAATTTTCGATCTCAAATTTTGCTGGCCAAATGAATTTTTTTTGAGATTTTACCAACATAATTGCACTTTAATGCTTAAGTAAGATTATGTTGTGAGTTTGAACCGATTGATTAAGAAAATGTCGGTGTGATCACAATACATTTTCAAAAAAGGAAAAAAAAGTTATTTTTTCTGTTTCATTAATGTTTTGTTCCATGTTACAGGATTCATCAAAAAAGTCAATTTTTTAGAAAAAGTTTAAAATCGATAATTTTAAAACACGATTTCAAATATGTTTTCAAATATAATGCTCATCGCATTTTTTAGATAAATGTCAAATTACTGAAAATAGGAAAAAATGAAAACGACCCCGAAAATATTTTTCAAAAAAGTTGCATGTTGTCTTTCCAAATTGATGATTAAAATTCATACCATACCATGTTCAAGGGACAAACTCAACATTTCCGATTAAATTTGGTTTCCCGTTTTGGCCCTTGATTTCCTCGGGAAGCATCAAATTAGAAAGGCGGGAGCTGAATTTCGGGAGTAGCGCCAAAAGTTCAAACAGTCGGCGCTCTGCCAAAATTGTATCCCTAAATATACGCAATCGATTTGTCATTTCAATACCCAAATCAGCAAAACACTCACATCTCAACACATCTCCAAACTACCCACAAATTTATCTTCCCCTCAGCACACGACCAATGGAGGACTATCAAAGATTCCTTAATCCATGGGTTCTTCACTTGCAGAAGTTGAGCCTCGAGCTCAAATGCCCTCTCTGGTTCGTTACTTTAAAAATATGTATTTTCTTCTTACGTAAGATCAACGACCCACGAGTCCACGATCGTTTATGTACTTGCATGTTGAGTTTTTGTGAATTTTTTTTCTTTTTTGCAGTTTGAACTTGCTTAATCGGCCCATGTTGCTGCCCTGCAATCACATTTTCTGCAAGTCAGTTGTTTCTGGAAGTTTGATATTTCAACTGATTTAGTGTTTCTATTGTTTCCTATCTGAATTGGGTCATTGTTGTTGTTGTTCTGTTATTCAATGAATGCAGTTACTGTATACCAAAGTCCAACCAATTCGGATCCGAATGCCCTGCATGTAAACATCAGTATCTTGATCGAGGTACTTCACTAATTTCGCCAAAACGGGATGTTTTAGATCTGGGTTGCTGATGGTTTTCATGTTTATGTTATAAATTTATCATTTCAATTACTTGGATGGAAAAATTTGAGGGGAAGATATTTGTGGTGAATAGTTACCTTATTTCTGCCTATTTCTCTTCGTATTGCTATCTTTTGGTGCCTGCACTCAGTAAAATCCAGATTTTGGGGTTTTTTTTATGCATGGACACTGGGATTCCCTCTTGTGTACTGGAACCACTAGCGTCTATTTTCTATTTTGTTTTAGATCTGTTCCTTTCTAATTCCAGCAACTACATTCTTGTATGCGGCTTTGGCTTATGTAGTGTACTTTTGCTGCTAATTAAATCCCTTACTCGGTTACTCACTTTAATGTTTCACTCAATTAAAAGAACGGTTTTGGGGTAAGAAATTTCTTGCTTTTCTACATTTTAGAGTAGCATAAGGCTGTCTAAGGATCATTATTTGTTGTGAAATTTATGATTGAATACTAATGAGTTGATGTTTGCTTTATTTGGCTGCATGTAGAGATACGACCAGCACCTTACATGGAAAATATGGTAAACATTTACCGGAGCATGGATGCTACTTTTAATGCAAATCTCATTTTGCCTATTTCTTCTGGTAAGAGAACCAGTAAAAATTACTTTTGATTTGTTTTTTCATTTTATTTTTTTCAAATGGTTTAGTGACTGGGTTTCAAATTTTGTTGTCATAGATGCTGGAAGGGCGTCAGAAAAGGGTCATGTTTCAGTTATGACAAGTGCTGATGATAAGTTCAAAATGGAGCAATTTGAAACACCTCAAGAGAGAATTTCTAGCAGTGGGAAATTTAAATGCTCGCTAGTGTCTAATAAGCGCGTCCATGTTTCACCCACCAACTGTGCTGTAGATGGAACTAAGTCAACTGGGAACTTTGACAAAAGTGCCTTGCTAAACAGCAATGCAAAAACAGAATTTGAGATGCTTGGTAATTGTGGATCTCTTTCTCGTGGCAAAGATGATACGGTTCCCTTGCAGTGTCCTGGTGAGGTGGGAGCTGAAAAGCATCAAGAACTTGTAAGAGAGGTGATGGACATGGATCAGGTGGAGCAGTTATCGCCGTCTAGCCCTCCGTCCTTTGGTGATACCAAAGATATGACTGACAGTGGAAGTGACCCCGGCAGCTGCAATGGCGTAAGATCTTAAACTATTTAGCTATTAAAAGTGGCATGCTCTCTAAGACTACCTTAATTAAATCATGTACCTTTACTATACCAAACACCTCAAAGCTATGACTGGACGCAGTTCTTGCTGGTAAATCATTGCACTCAGTATTTGGATTCCTCATTTGACAGCGTCATATTCTGCTTTTACATGAATTTAGTTACGGCAGTGCCTTGGTCTGTATATTCATCCTGTGAAAAAAGAGCCATTTGATTGAATTGCCCGCTTGAGTGATAGAGATGCATGTCTTCCGTAAGCGTCACAAATATTATGAAGTTAATATGATCAACGTCGAACCAAACATCGAAGAATGTATTAAACTAGTGCACGGTTGTAGCAGTATGATTGGTGGTCCAAAACAGGTCAATGACCTGATGGTTGTATTTGTCGTTCAATATAGTTGAATGCTCTACATAATTTTTCAACATGTATTCTGATTGTATGCTTCCTATTCCAATGTGTGCAATCATGTCTGAATTTGCTCAAAAAGCAATATATCAGCATATGAAGTATAGTAAGGCTTTGATTGACCATGTTTGCAGTCTGTAGAAAAACATCCAGAGAAGACTTCAGCAGAGAACAACTTAGGAAAAAGTGAAGCAAATAAGAGATGTACCTCCAAAGCCGAAGGCCATACAAGGGATGTCAAGAGACAAAAGACGATAACTAATTTGTCCTCCGAGATGAATGTGGAAATCAACTCTCATACTCAGCCAGAGAATTTGCATTCTGAGGCAACTGCAAATTCAGGTTCAACAGATATAAGTAAGGGTGTTTGTGCCTTCTGCCATTGTACCGAGGTCACAGATGTGAGTTCTGATTCTTAATTTGCGGTATCTGTTCTGCCTGTCTGATTATATCTTATTGTTCAAATCTCCTCCAAATATTTTACCTGATTTTGGTTTGTAGGGGACTGGGCCAATGGTAAGTTATGCCAAAGGGAAGGAAGTATTTGGAGATGCACCTACATCCTCCAATGTCATACATGGTCACCTGAAATGCATTGACTGGTATGCCCCATCAGTCTATATTGCTTCATCAAAGTTGCACATAATATATGCATGTCTCCCTCTCTATGTATAAGACAGTTTTGATCCTATATGGTGCTGTAGGGCCAGTTTGGTGCTGCTTAAGCCACAATCAATTGTGCATAATAGCTTGCGGAAAAAAGGATTATGTAAAAAGCAGCCATCCACTTACTTACGCCGGAACACAAATTTCTGCTTTTGGAGCCCATAACCCAAAAGCACTTATTGTTGCTAAACACTAGCTCATCGTTCTTTTGAAGAATAAAAGCACCTATAAGTTATAAACCTTTCTAAAGCACGGCCGAGCTGGGACTTAGAATAAACTACTGCTAAGAGTTGTTAAAAACGTGTGCCTTTCCCATAAGGACGTATGACCCAATCGTTGACTTGCATTTCTTGATGCTCATGATTATTTACTTGCTGCTAAGAGTTGTTAAAGACGTGTGCCTTTCCCATAAGGACGTATGGCCCAATCGTTGACTTGCATTTCTTGATGCTTCATGATTATTTACTTGCTGCTAAGAGTTGTTAAAGACGTGTGCCTTTCCCATAAGGACGTATGGCCTAATCGTTGACTCTTGATGCTTCATGATTATTTACTTGTATGAACGTTTGGCCCATGTGTTGACCTGCATTTCTTGTGAACAAATGTTGAAGTGGAGACAGGTGTCTCTGACCCAGCCTCTGGGAAAATAATTTCATGGTTTTGCATGACAATAGAAGTATCTATCTATCTACTTGATAGGTACATGGCTTGCACTAACACTACTGTAACTAGCTTTTGATTTGGGGAGAAATCCATTATTTCTTGACAACCACATAAAGTAGGGCTTCCCGAGTTTGTAAGGCTCCCCCAACTGCATGTAGTGAGGTTAGTTGTATCTACGCAAGCCTTACCCTTGCCTGTGATCAGGTTACAATGGAGCAGCCATACTGCTGCACCAATGGTTGCTCTCGCAATAACCAAATATTTAAAATAGATAAGATAAAGGGTAATTTTGAATTAAGATAACATGGCTAATGATAAACCTGTCACCCAGTTTCTACCAAAAAATATTTAATGACAAAGTAGTCTTTTTGTCTTGACAGTCATTGACCAAATGTGTTGGACATGTGGCATGAGTGCTTCATGTCTCCTACATACTGCAGTAAATCTTTAAGGAGCAAGGGTTCTTAAGCATGAGCTAGCAGTATTATTATATTTGTTCCTTGATTATGCCATGTCCTTTTCATGACCTTGACAAGGTGGGGAGCCTTATGGTACACATTTGCAATTGCAGGGCGCCTCTAGTCTATTATGAGGGTGATACGATAGTAAATTTGGAATCAGAGGTGGCAAGAGCTGCTAAGCTAAAGTGCAGCAGCTGTGGGTTAAAGGGAGCAGCACTTGGCTGCTATGTGAAGTCCTGTCGCAGAACTTATCATGTACCTTGTGCATTAGCCCTAGATTGCAGCTGGGACTGTGTAAGTTGATAGTAATATGCACATGTATCTGTTGTCAGTTAAATCGTATCGATGTTTCTTCAATTTTCTCTTTTCTTGTTTCATTTGAACATTTTCCTGTCTTTTTTCCTTTTAAAAGGAGAGACGTGCAATGTGGTGTCGGACTCACATGTCCAAAAATCGTTCAAGAGAAAAATCAATGTCTGGGAAGCCTGTAGCTGGCCAAAAGCATCATGTGCCAACTCCAATGTAAGTACTTCATTTTAAGTTTTTTTACATGCTTTCTAACTAGCACGCTTTAGTCAGTCTGAGTGGGTAATTGGTGCACTTCTTAAATGCTGCTAATCGAATCTTAGGATTTGCTGCCGCTTCTAGGTACATGCTGATATAACATTGACATCTGCATTCTGCAATTTGCTTGACCTCACAGCAGCTGAGAAGCTTAATCTTTTTTCTTTGGCACCAAAAGTTTCGCATGAAAGGCTTTCGGTTTTGATCTCCTCAGGAAAGAGATCTAATGAATAAAGGGATTATAGCAACATTTAGTAGTAATTTCTAAATTTCTAGCAGCCTTCCAAACAATAAAAAGACACCCTAAGAGGGGTTGTCGAACACCAAATCCCTTTCCATGGGAAAGAAGAATTACGACGAGAAGAAAGTCTGAAGTAGTAAGAACAAATCGAGAAAAGACCCCTGCTGTCTTTTTTTCATACCACCCTGTCTAATTTACCTTGAGAGAACATCACTGACTCTAGGTGTTCAAGGAAAGAGGAGCGAATCAAGCTCCCAGTCATCAAAGTTCCTTCTGAAATGCGGATTCCACACAAAGCCACTGCCTACATATGAAACCATGTTAGCCACACAAGCCTCCTTATTCGCTGCAATAGAGAACAAGGCAAGGAAATCTTCATTACCGCACCATACATCTTGCCAACAACGAACCTGACTATCATGTCCGATGGAGAAACAAAGATGCTCTTGAAGCTCTGCCACACCTTGTTAATGCCAACCCATAAGCTCAAATAAGAATATAAGACATATTTGGAGACCACACATTCAGTCCCAAACTTTCCTACGATTAACGTTCTCCAAAAAGAGTTTCTTTCCTTATCTACCTCCGTAAATGATTTAACCAAATGGTATTTCTTTTTCTCCAAAGCTCCTTTCCATGATATCTCTCTCTAGCTTCTGTAATCTTTTTGCTACATCAGCCAGAATCACCAGCATAGCCATAAAGCAAGTCGAGAGGGTGGAAACGGTGCTCTTGACAAGTGTAAGGAGACCACCTTTGGACAGTCACTGTTTCTTCCAGCCTGCCAATATCTTCTTGAAGAGTTCCACCACCGACTCCAACGGCTTTACTTTTAAATGAAGAACCCAGAGGAAGTCCGAAGTAAATAAATGGTAGCCTCTCGACTGTACAACCAAAAGACACGGCCAAGGATTGAACATTTGTCAGAACCCCAGCGGAAATGATTTCACTCTTGGTCAAATTGATTTTCAGACCTGAGCATGCACGAAACAATAAAAAAATCAGTCCAATATAATTTGATGAGACATATAAGTGTCACAAAACAATATGGTTTCCTCTGCAAATAAGAGGTGTGACACTACCAGCCCAATTGAAGCATCTTTAGAAAAATATAAGGTGAAAATGGTTCAATTTGTAAACTCCCATCAAAAACGGATGTGATCATGTTAACTGGGATTTCTTTTGTACTTGAAGAGTGACAAGGGTTTTGTCAGAGATACCTCAAGAAGAATGAAAGAAACCTTGCAGTGAACCAGGTTCAAGAGAGAGATCTATGGCCACTGCAAGGTTTCTTTCATTCTTCTTGAGGTATTCGCCTAAAACCCATCCACTCTTCTCTTCAAAAGAAAATCCCAGCCTAACAGATTGTCAACCTTTTTGACATCCAGTTTACTTTGACCAGGAGCACCTTATATAATTCTAAAATCAACACACTTGTTTGCAACTGCATCTAAAATTTGTCTACCCCCAGCAAAAGCATCTTGAGAATATAAAATACCGAGGCAGTTATCTTTTGGAGCCTGCTAGCCAAAACCTTGGAAATAAGTCAAATATCGACTGCACCCTCCTTTTAGGGATCAAAGAAATGGAAGTTGTGTTAAGGATTCTCTTAAAACTTCCAATCTCAAAAAATGCAGGAAAGACTTCTAAAACATCAGCATTACGTGCCAGGAGGAGAAAAACCTTTGTGTGAACTGGTGTGTCATGTGCAAGAAAGCTGGTGAATTGGTGAATCATCTGCTCTTAAATTGTCCAATAGCCAGGCTTGTAAAGGTTTGCTGTTCGCTCTGTTGGGGGTTGCATGGGTCATGCCGTGATCTGTTGGTTATATGTTACAGGCTTGGTCCCTGTACAAAACGAGACGGGGAGCTAACCTCGTGATGTTGATTCCTCCATTTGTTTTTTTGGTGTTTATGGAAGGGAAGGTATAACAGAGGTTTTGAAGGGTTGGAGAGTTCTATTGAGAATGTGAAGGTTCTTTTTCTGTCTACTTTAGTGTTCTAGGCTGTGGAAAGCGTTACTTTCAATGAGGGTTCTTGATTTTTTGGATATTTTTACACTTTGTATAGGTGGCTGATTTGGTACATACTTCTTGTACATGGGTTTGCCCACTAGTCTTTTTGAACTTACTGTTTGACCTACAAAAGATTTAGAAATTGTTATTTTTAAACTTGAAATTCGTTTTAATTTCTACCAAAAGTTGCAGTGTTCTTGTTCTGTGATTGGGGATCCTTCATACTTTCTTCCACAAGATTCTTTAGTTAGAACAGCATCTTTTTTATATACATCATGTCTTTTGGTACTGGTCAATTTTATGTCCCCCTTTTTGTTGTTTTGAGCACAGGGTCTCTAAGCTGCCAGACTTTTTGGCAACATCAACTACTGGAGCTAACAAGTTGGTTTTTTGTGGATCTGCTCTTTCTGGTGAAGAGAAGGTACTGTTTAAAAGCGAGAGTTACTTCATTTGTCTATTGAAATGCAAAGTTAGGTGAATTATGATTTTTTTCTCATATTTATTCTCTGAAAGTCTCTACTGAAGCTTAGAGAAACCCTCTTTAAATGAGCATGTCTTGCAACTAAATTACTGCGACTGACCTACTGCTGATTCTTCTCTAAAGTATAAATGTGGAGTTTTGGCTAAAGCTTATTTATCATACTCTTACTGGCAACGACGACCATGCATTATGTACCAATTCTCAAGTAACTTAGTTGTACCTTTTGAATTATATTATGCAGTATCATTTGGTCAAGGTTGCAAGTGATTGTGGTGCAATTGTATCCAAGTGTTGGAAACCAGATGTCACCCATGTTATTGCTGCCACTGATTCAAACGGCGCTTGCACAAGAACACTGAAAGTTCTCATGGCAATTTTGAAAGGGAGTTGGATCCTAACAGTGGACTGTAAGCTATTTTTTTTCTTTTGAGTTCTAGTTTTTTCTGTTACTTTCTCGTAGGAGTTCCTCAATATTTGGAAATGGTGGCTGCAGATGACCAAACAGGACATGAGCCGATTTTAATATAGGAATATAGAGGGCACTTGCCACTATTTTGTCACAATCACAGTTCATTGGACACATTTTACAACTGTGCGACATAATTAGAACTTTTTATGTCTGATGTCCACATCAATCAGTAGAATATCGGATAAAGGCACTTAACTTACGAACATGTAATAAGAAGGTTCTCAATGGAGTTCCTATTTGTGGTGTTTGGTTACTCCAAAAATAATGAGGGGTGTAATAGTGGAACAATCAACGCAAACTTTTACGAGATAAGACACATCATGTGATTTCATTATGTTTGTTATGAGACAAAGACATCTAATCTTGGCTGCTGCAAAAGAAAACTTCTCGCTCCCATTTAATTTGCCTGAAATTAGTAATCTAAAGTAAAGGAAAATATACTCTAAAGGAAAATATCAACTTTTTGATGCACAATATAATTGATTGCTAATGCAACTTTTTGATGTGGTAGCAGGGTTAAAAGCTTGCAATGAAGCAAATCAACTTGTGAATGAAGAACCTTATGAAGTTTGTTTAGACACTCATGGGTGTTTTGGTGGCCCTAAAAATGGCAGACTCAGAGCTTCCGAGAATGTAAGTAAAACTCGGTTTTTATCTAAGATGAACATATTTGCAAAATGTCAAATTTGATGATCCAATTCTTTATGTAAGGCTGGAAACTAAAATATCAACTTATGGTACAATTCCAAAAGCGACATAAGCAACTCAAATTTTAATGCAGGTGCAAAAGCTTTTTGATGGCTTCTACTTTTACTTCAATGGTGAGTTTGTGCCAGCTTACAAGAACGACCTCCTTAGTCTGGTCATAACAGCTGGTGGTACTGTTATTGAGAGTAAGGACCAACTGGTGGCACTAAGTTATGGCGGCCAGGTAACCCCAAAAACACTAGTTGTTTATAACCTGGATCGACCAAAAGGGTGCTCATTGGAAGATGAAGGCTCCATTATGCTCCAAAGATTAGAACAAGCTGAAGATTTGGCTGATAAGATTGGGTCTCAAGTAATTGGGCACACGTGGATATTGGAATCAATTGCTGCATGTAAGTTGCAGCCTTTGCCCGAGCATTGAGAAGTATTGCTTTGCTGTTCGAATTTTGTCAGGAATGAAGGGGATGGAATGCCAAACAGTGCTTGCTAAACCCTGCTGTGTTAATGTTTTTTTATTTATTAGATGGTATGTAAATCTCAAGTATCTTAGTATGATGCTTTTATGCATCTCATTTTTTGGTGGCATTCATGAAAGACGTTGGAAAATTGTACTTTTGGCATCTAAATCAGCTGTTCCAGAGAAGTCTTATACTAATGGAAAATTCTGTGCAAACATCCGATGTATGATAAACTATCTTGCACGGTAGTGAGAAAGATAACACTGAGAATTCTAGTAGTCTTACAGGAACTGTAATGATTTGAAAGGAAGTTGCAGGGTTTAGGAGTTCAGTTTATCCTTCAAAACATCACCCTCAGATGCACCTTTGTTCATTGTTGCCTCCCATGCGTCCTGCAACTCCCTCTTAGATTCATTCGTGTCTGTGTTATAAACAAAGTACTTTGCAACAACCAAGAAGAAAACGAAGTTGAGAAGACTCAAGACAGCACAGAATGCATAGTAATAGTCCAAGTGAGAGAGATTCAGGTTATCCAAGATCCAACCACTGTGGCCGTTCTTCTTGGTGACATTTGCCACGGTCGACAGAAGAAAGCTGCTAAGGAAGTACCCAACTCCAAAGCTAGTTGTAAAGTAAGCAGTCCCAAGGCTTTTCATGCCTTCCGGTGCTTGATCATAGAAAAACTCGATCTTTGCAACTTCCAAAAAGTTATCAGCAACCCCCATCAAAGCAAACTGAGGGAGAAGAACAAATATACTGAGAGGAACAGTTTGGTGTTTACCAAAAATGCCATGTTCTCTCGCAATGCTTAGCCTCTTTCTTTCGGTGAAGGAGGCTATGATCATGATGATCACATGCAGTACCAGGCCAATCCCCATCCTCTGCAGCAATGTGATCCCTCTTGGATTTTTTGTGTAGCGACGAAGCGCTGGAACCAAAAAGCGGTCATAAATCACAATGCTGATTAACATGAAGATCGTAACAAATGCCGTGAGGCACGCTGGGGGTATGCTGAAATGTGGACCGATGCTCCGGACCAGGGTGGTGCCTTGCTTGATGAATAGTGTGTGGGTCTGTGCTAGCATGGTGGCGGGTATGAATGTTGCTGCCAAGATTGGTAGCATTTTCACCATCTGCTTGGTTTGTTCAACTTGGGTCACTGGACATAGCATCCATGGTGAAACTTTGCCGTTCTTCACAGCTGCTTTGTCGAGAAGTCTGCAAACAATGTTAGGATCAGATATTATTCATAGAATAATGTATTCTCCGCTCCTAAAAAAGCGAGGCGTGACTTCTTCCTCCAAAATCATCACAATATGTCGCTTTTTAAGGAACGGAGGAAGCATCAAATAGGTCAAGATACAAAGGTTTGGAAAGAGATGAACCTCAATGAAGGGCTGTGATCAATTCTGTACTTGCCAGGGCCAGAGTATTCATCCAAGCTCAGCTCATGAAGTTCTTTAGGGTCATCAGGGACGACCACCTTCCACTTCCTCACTGTGGCCACCAGCACCTTGGCCATCCCAGTCAATGGACTTCCTGATGGGGCTTTGTGTCTGTACTTGGGTGTGCCAACAATGAACATCAATATGGCCCCAAGGAGGCCCACAGTTGGAAGAGAATAGCCAAGGGCCCAGCCCACATTATCTTGTATGTAGACTAGGAAAGTGTTAGAAAAGAGGGTACCAAAGAAGATGCTAAACATCCACCAATTGAAGAAGGATAGCTTCTGGAACCTTTCTTTGGGGTCAAAATCGTCAAATTGGTCCGCGCCCATCGTCGAGATGTTGGGCTTGGTTCCCCCCGTTCCTACTGCTATTATGTACAAAGCACAGTAGAAAACTCCGATTTGATACGACGAAGCCCGTTTATCACAATCTACGTCTTTCACTTTGGGTCCGCATGACGGTGGCCTTAAGGCCGGTAATGAAACCGCTAGCGTCAATAAGCACATTCCCTAACCAATAAGGAAGTTGGTTAGTTATGGACGCCACGTTAAGTTACTAATAAAGTTCCTTAATGTCACACTAAAAAAAAAAAAAATGGCAAAAATGAAAGTTAAGGTTATGTTTGACACAATTTTTTTTTTCCAGTTTTGAAAACTAAAAAAAAAATTGTGTTTGGTAACTTTTCCTTTTTTTCTTTCAGTTTAAAAACCCAATTTTTAAATCAAGGCTATTTTTAAAAACTTCAAAAATTGATTTTTTTTTCAGTGTTGATTTTTTTTAGACCACCACCACCCTCCCACCGGCAGCAGCCACCGGAGGCCACCGACGGCGACTGCTGGCAACGACCGCCGGCTACAGCCACCAACCACCGCCCGCCACCACCACCGTCGGCCACCGCCACTGCAAACCACCACAAAAAAATGGGTTATTAAACACCCACTTGTTTTTGTAAAAAATTAACTGTTCTATAATTTTATTTTTTAAAAAAATTGAAAATTAAAAAAAAAATTGTCAAACGAAGCCTTAGGGCCCAAGGATCTTTCATGGACAAACCGCAGACTAAACAAAAACATGAGAGAGCTTATAAATTGCTGGCCCATATGCAGGTCTACCTAAATGGGCTGTTCCTGCGTAGTGGACTTCATGGGCCCAAACTGATTTTTTGTTCAAATGTTAAAATTGATAAGTATATTTGAGTTCTAATTTTAAGTTTTTGAGTTTTGAGCTTTATAAGGATCACAAAAGATCTTACACCCCGGCAAAAAGAGATCTTTAACGATGAAAGTAAAATTTGAATGACAAAAAGTAGAACTCAAATATTAATTTCTTAAATTTTCCCCTAAATAGGTGTGGGGAGAATCATAAATTTAAAGAAAATGGCACGGCAAAAATAAAAAAGGTTTGCGAAATATAATGTGAATAAAGTCATGGCACTATGAGTAATTTTATAACGGCAGCATGGGGTCAGTGAAGGAACTAGATTATTATGTTAAGGTGGGTAATATATAATCGTTGTAGGTATCTTTCCCAATGAAATTGACCAAAAATTTTGCATAACATATTGCAATAACAATATGTTTGTGGGGTGAGATAAAGAATTATACACACACACACACTACTTATAGTCATGTCAAAGTGTGGATTGCACAAAAGAAAAACATGGATTTAGCTGATTCAGGGCAAAAGCAGCATTTATTTTGAAGTTAATGGGCAACGGCGGGAGATATTCACAAGCCTTATATATTCTATTGTTAATTGTGTTTTTTCCGGTGCGGTCTAGCACGTGGATGAATATAACTAGTTGACGGTAAATTCAATCTGTGATTTATCTGCTGAACTTGGATCGACCCACTCTGATATCGCGTAAAATCATCTAACTCAAAACCAAGTCGTAATGTTTTTTTTTTTTACGTGTGATTGTATCTCAACAATGGTTAGAAAAGAGTAACTATGCACCATGGTTTCTTAACAAAGAAAATTAGAACATACTTTACCAAGTTTTAATTTTTGTGTGATCTTAGTAGAAATAATGACAATTGGGCAATTGCCACCTTAACCTGTATATGGATCCACCACTAGATTAAGGCAGCTACTCAAATCCTAGTCCAAAAATCTCTGTAAATCATACAAAAGTTAGCTAAAAATTTTGCCAAAACACATTGAATTTGTAGGACTAGGAACTGGGGTTGAGTGAGTACCGCAAGATAAATGGCAGAAGCAAAGATGAAAGTCCAGTAGCGGCCAAGATGAGAGTCTGCAATGTAGGCGCCTAACAAGGGTGTCAACCAGACCGTACCAACCCAGTTGGTGACATTGTTTGAAGATGTCACCGTGCCTTCATGGAGCTTCGTGGACAGATACAACACCAGGTTTGTTGCAATCCCATAGTACGCCATCCTCTCAAACACTTCATACCCTACAAATTCAAGATCACAATTGAAAAATACATCGAAACCCCGAGTGAACATCCATTTCGATGAAAAATAAATATGACGGTTGCAACGGTGGAATGTAATTGGTGTAAAAAATGGACAAATTTAGATTGTTTAACAGAAAGGTCATTAAGTTTATGTGACTGTCGAATCATATTATGACTTGTAACAAGTTATATTTGTCACAACTGTAATAACAATTTTTTTCGGTAAAGAATTCCTTCCGAAGGTGGGCAAGATCGATGATGTATCTCTTAGAATAACGCGAGACAGTAATGTGGAATGTACATGCAGATATCAACAGAAGAAAACTACTTGTTTATGCTTCATAATAAAACGTATGCATGGCAGCAATTTACCTACAATGAAGGAACAAGCTCTCCATCTCCCTGTTTTTGTTCTTAGGACGGGTCTACCCTTCAGATCCACAGTCCCATCTTGTGTATAGTCCTCCCTGCCATCAGCAGGTCCTTTCTCTTCTTCTACCTTTGTCATCATTGGTATCAGGAAAGTTTAGCAACTGACGTGAACTATACCCAAGTGTTCGGCTTCTTATAAACTCAGGAATCATGAACTGGTATTCCAAAGCACCATTTCGGCCTCAAGGATTCCTATGCTTTATTCCCCTCCTTTACTTGTTCTAGCTCACCCCTGTTCTTGTTTAACCTCTATATGGTTACCTATATATATATATATATATATATATGTACATACACTCGGAACTAAGGTATCATGTATAAATACTGTATATTATTCATCTTCTTGTCTCCTTTCTCCCTGCATTTTGATTGTTGGAAGAGTTTTGCCTATGATTCATCGAACCATTACAGTAATAATGTAAGCAGCAGTGTGCGTGATTGAGCCACGCCAACAGGCGCCACAAGCTACAAGCCAAAACAGGTTGCGGCTGGTTTCAGCATAGGAATAACCTTGTTTAAAAAACTCACTACCCAAACGAACCGGAAATATCTATCTTCACACCCTCGTACCTCAATGTGTAGCTTAAGAGTTGAAAGCTTTGCCATTAATATATTTTCAGCGATAATGCTAAGCTCTTATATATTGACCCATCATGACCGATAACATCGTAAGAAGTTACCACCTTTTAAATATTTCTCTTCAAAAAGTGCATCGAACCAGATAGTTGTTGCTGCATGCGCGCCATTAATCTGAGACTATATAGTATTAAAAATAGGCTCTGCCTGTGCGCCATTAAATCGCTACCCATGCCGCATTAAGTCGCTACCACATTGAGCTACTTCTTTGAGATCGGTCTTTATACCAAGTAGGTTTATCCTCCTCTTAAGCATTTTTTTGGGGTAGGTATTTCTTTTCCTGTGCCGTGTTCTATGCTTGTTACCAACAGAAGAGGTTGGATGAGTGTGCAGCCCAAGCTCAGCTGGTGTCTAGACTTGAGGTTCATGACAATTTTGGTGAGCTATTCAAGAGTAAAATAGTAGCGGCAAAGGAAACTGCCACCTCCAAGTCTCAAGAAGGTTCTTATCTTCCTTGTCCTTTGGTCGATAACGTTAGTATGGCGATGTAGAGCAAACAAATGAAGCATACGCATCAATGGCCTGACCAGTATAAATTAAAACTTCTGATTGTAACGTCTGCTGTGTGGACGCATTTAGCGTTATTCTTGAAGGGCTTTTCGGTCGGTCAGTACTTACTAAGATTTCGGAAGTAAAACATGTAAAAAATAACATGGATGAACAAAAATTATAAGAGCCATATTTAGGGCTTTTGTTGTTTACGGTTTCCGAGGTTGCGAGGGAGTAACGTAGTTGCGTCCACCAGCAAAGCAACGAAGAATAAGTCACTTTCTCCGGCGAAAAAAGTAAGAAAATGCAATTCCTTTCCTGATGATTGCTAGGGAATCCAGTTAACATATGAGGTCGTCTGTTGCATCAAAAAGTTGGTATAATCGTTGTAGAGAAGATTTATTCAAAATTTATAATGAAAATTAGAGTAAGATGTGTTTAGCAGAATAGGATAGGGTTGAATAAGAATGATTTTTCCTCTATTTAATACGTTGCTACAGATTATGTGCCTCGAGGATCTGTCAACCATGAAGCCGGCATAAAGATTCTGCTAGTTTTCTATGGGAATTCTTGTTCTTTTTGTGATTGACATGTAATAGTCTTAATAATGTGTCATTTTTGGTAAAACAAGATTGATCTGCTAATATAACTTAAACAATTGTACTATTCTGACCGTAGCGATGGAAATCATATCCAAAAAAACAAAAAACAAAGGAGCTCTCCAAATTTCATGTCATTTGAAAATGTTTAATACTTTATAATGTAGTCATAAAAAATGTGCTGATTTTTTTTGCGCAAATAACAAGAAAAATGGTTTGTCACAACTTGTTTTTCGGTGTGAAGTATTTTTGAGCAACTCTCAATCGAGACCAAGTGGAGAAACTCCACCGATGATGTTACTTGGGCGACCTAGGAAGATTTGGATCCGATTGATCATACCTGTTCCATCATCGTTACTTAAGTACTCGTTCAATCATCACTTTCCTTTTATGACGAATGCCAACTGAACGCGCAGCAACCTGCAAAATAGCAACCCCAAACCTATATCACCATGTAGATAAACGAAAAACTTGGAGAAACTCACTACATCTTCTAGGCTGCTCGACCAACAAGCACCTTACGTTCCTTTCTGTCAGCACTTCTTCCAAATACTGTTTTGCCGAAGATTCATTCTGACTGGCTTCCTGCTGAATCAGTCAGAAGTCCCTCTTGCTTGGCGAAGAACTTGATCGTTGATATCAATCCGTTGGCGCAAATGCAACATTAGGAGACGAGAAGTAACATTGACCACATTTCCAATTTTGACGTAAAGCTCTACGAGTTCCACAAATCCCAGTGAAACAGCAGCTCCTCGTCCCTGTACAATGAAGGCAAAATAAAGAAGGAATATTACCATTAGGGCAAATTACAAAAAACTCCCCACATCCCAGTGACCAACTTAGTGGCCGGTGGTGCCATCCACCCACAAAACCAAGAAGCTTCACTACACTATCACTACATATCAACAAGGACAGCAAGAACCAGAGTTCAGTTAAAATCATCTGGAAAAGACCTAACACAATGCGCTAAGAAAACTCAAGAACGCCAGGAAGTAACGAGAAGTCTACTCTTTACTACTTCAGCTTTGACACTTGAGGACAACCACGTAAAGGAGGAAAAACCTAAAGTAAACTAAGAGCAACCTGAAATTAAGCACAAATACTATGAGCAAAGACAACTAATACGGAGTAGGTTACATCGTAACTACTAGTGGTTAGACTAGCACAAAAGCTATTGCAAATTACTATTGGCATGGAAGCAACCCAACCAGTCCCAGAATCTGTAGCAGGATGCCAGTGGAGACTGACCACCAAACTGCATTTTAATATCCAGAAGACCCATAGCCGCTCCCCATGTAACCACCACCAGTCTGTTGCTCACCCCCACTAATGCCACTCCCAGGGTTGCTGTTTGGGGCACTCCCAGCACGTCCACCAGCAGTCCCATACCCACCAGCATTTGTATAAGATCCCTCGCCACCCCCATAACCACCATATGCAGATCCTTGACTCCCATAACCAGAAGCACCACTTGGAGATTGGCCCATTGGTGCAGAAACAGCATCAACACTTCCTGGGTAGCCTGCACTCCCACTGTAGCCCGAAGCACCATAACCAGGACTCTGGCTGCTCCATGTGCCTTTCAAGGCACCCGGGGGGCCACTCATATAACCAGCATTCGGAGCACTAGGGTTTCCATATGCTCTAGCAGGGCCAACAAATCCCACATTGGCACTTCCATAACCACCACCAAGACCATAACCACCATAGGCAACACTATTATTTGCTGCTCCATAACCATAACTTGGTAGTCCATAGCTAGAATAGGGTGGATAAGCACCACCAGCAGTTTGCGGCTGCAAGAATCTACCGCCGTCCATTCGACTTTCGAATGAGCTAGCATTGGCACCAGAAGAACCATAGCCTTGGTAGCCTCCACCACGTCCACCAGTGCCACCACCTCCTGGATTTGCATCTTTTGGAAGGGCTCTTTTCACCTCAACTAGTTTATTGTTTAGCTCATGGAAGCTCTTCTGGACAACGCTATCAACTGCATCTTCTGTGTCAAAGGAGATGAAGCCAAAACCGCGAGGCCTATTGGTATTTTGGTCGAACATTATTACTACATCGGTTACATCGCCGTAAGTTTCAAAATACTGACGAAATTGATCTTCCGTCAAAGTGGAAGGCAAGCCTCCAACGAATATCTTTTTGGTTTTGTAATTTCCTGCACCTCCAAGGCTTCTGCCAGCATTAGGATTTCCAGGTCTAGAGGTGTTCTGTTCTTCTCTCGATAAGGCCCTCTTAGCCTCCACCTGAATAGCCAAAGTGCAAATTTAGATAGATGGTATGAATTTGCATGTGCACTCACATTCATGCACCGAAACTCAGTAAACGGTTGTTTCGAAGACCGAAAAGACATTGGCCCGCTAATCGCTTAATCAGCCCCACACAAAATTATTAATCGGATAGATTATGAAATGCAGACAAGTCCTACGCTACAACGCCAAAGGAAAACTAAATCTCTATACAATAAGATTCTGTTCAATCAGTTTGAGAGCAACAGAAAGGGCCTAAACAAACATACACTTTGAAAAATATGACATCCAATTGGTTCCTAGTTCATATCTATCAGTGGCAGAAGCAGGTAGAGTGCAACAAAAGAATTTATATTGCCATAGGAAACTGAAAACAGAGGAAGCGCTTCATTAACCACAACGGACTGGCAACTTCGGGACAAAGCTGATTTTACATCCACATATTGGAGCAAAAGCAAAGATCTCCATCAGCAGAAGAAAACATAAGCCCTTACTCAGGTAAAGGCATAAGCCCATACTCAGGTAAAGGCACACCATCAACAAATCAGCATCCAAAAAAAGACAAAAACAAAAAAAGATTATCTTGCTGGTGAGTGGTAACTGAGCAAACAGAAGGAAAACCCAGAGTCCCAGGCTGCTAATATCCAGGATCATACTTTAATAAAAAGGAACAGAAAGACTGAGACAAAGGCAGTATCCTGATCCTCAGCATTACCTATCCTTGAAGAGTCCATGAAAATAAAACCATGTAGTACATATATGCTTTCTAGGTCCCAAAATCAAACAGAAGAAAAGGAGAGAAGATTTTACATAACTGATTGCCTCAGGTGGTATCTGAGGATCCCAAAGAAAGGTAAAAATTGATTTTGGGTTGATGTTTGTGCCGATCTGGTTGTCAAAATTAACTCGCAGCACCGGGGTCTATTACGGGGAAAAGAAAAAAAATACTATGGACTACTTCTTTCTCTCTCATATAAAACCAAGCCTTTTCCAAAGTTAAAACAACTAGCGATATTCTAACCACGTTTCACTTTCTGAACTACTTTGTACCATCCTTCACAAGTTGTCACATGTTTCCTAATAATTGTCAGAGATGATAATTTTGGGCTCCTCTTTCTCCAGATGCTATCACTAAAACTGACCACTCACTCATTGCAACCAACGCATTTGTTAGAATAGGGGATAAAACCAACAAGCTTTTCTCACCTAATCTCTATTTTACTTCTACTGATCTCCGGGGTGTCCTAATTTATCACTCTAAATTCGTCACTACAACACTAGAGACTCACTCACTTGTCCTCTGATCTTGATACCCTTTTCATGTTGATCTTAATTTCTTTACCTTGACAACCTCTTAATTTCTCCAACCAGCGAAAACTTAATTCCTCCCATCAACCTACAAATACTCCAATTATTTCATCTAACCTTTCATAATAACAGTACATCTTTGAGCAGGAAATTTTCTTCTACTCAATGTAACAAGCTTCTACATATTCTTTAATTGAAAATGAGCTCAATTGTCGGTTAAACAAGATATGATCAATTTCCACCGCAGCAATTTTCAGTCCATGAAATCTTTACTTGATTTTCCTATCTTTCATTACTTATATGTAAATGGCGTAAACTATGTTGTGGGACTAGTCTCTCCTTGAGTAACCTTATATTGCATATATCGATCTAATTCTACTACACGAAAGTATGTTTAAAGATCGTTCTATCAAAGTTCAGTGGTTTCATTAAATAAAAAAAATCATATATGCAATCAGAACTCCCAACCCCAGGAAATCCTACAAGAATATCCTCTTCTACATTACCATCAAACTCAACAACTACACACGTCATCTAGCTCCTACAAGTAAGTGTTCCACAAGTTGCACTATAAAGTAAATTCATCTAATCCCAACTGTCACGCACAATCACTAATGGCGCTATAGTATTAACAAACAAGGTCCTCATTTCATAAGCTGTTCTAATACCTATCTTCTAATTCTTTTCAGGATGCCACGCAACATTTAATATTGCATAAACCACAAATGATCTCAAATATACAAATCAAGTATTGCTTGGTAAGTTAAGCGATGGTAAAATAACGAGTGAAGCCAATATTTACATGCACTATACGTATCCCTGCAATTCGCAAAAAGTCAAATGAAAAAGGGAGTAAACAACAAACCACATTACCAATCAACAACAATATAAAGCCAAACCCTGACAAATTATATACCATGTATACATCAAATTGAAATCATATAACAAGTACAGATAAAGTATCATTTGGTACATCAAATTGAAATCATATAACAAGTACAGATAAAGTATCATTTGGCAAGCCAAATGGGCCACATTGCCAGGTTAACGACAGCAACAGACAAAGAAACCCTAAAATTTAGTAACCAAGAGGGACGATAGTGGGGAAATCTGACCGTACGGCCGTCGAGGGAATGGGTGTCCCGAAGGACGGCGTCCAGGACGGAAGGATCGGCGAAGACGACGAAGCCGAAGCCGCGGGGGCGGCCGGTGGTCTTGTCGCGCATGATGACGGCCAGGGTCACCTCCCCGTACTTGCTGAAGTGATCGCGCAGCCCTTCCTCGCTCGTGTCCCATGCTATCCCTCCTATGAACAGCTTACCCTCATCCGTGTCCATACTCTCTCTCTCTCTCTCTAAACTGAAAGCCTCTCTTCGTCTCAGTGTATATGTGTAGGAGTTATTGGGAGTGTGTGCGAATCTAGGTTTTGGGCCGCGGAGCTTTTGGGGCCGACGAAAGTTCGACGGAGATGGGTCACGTGACTTGCATATGCATGTCATAAACATAAGCACGTGATATTGACTTTATTGATTTACTTGTCAAAATGTTAGCTATTTCTCGGTAACTTTATACAAAATTAAAACTTAAAACTGACAAAAATTTACAAGAATATGAGAAGTGTAGTAAACAATTTAAGGGGTGGGAGTCATCAGCATGCGTTACCTAGGTTTGGTAATTGCCCAAGAAAGTGGTATACATGCTTCAAACCCCCACGCATATTAAAACGGGCTTAAACTCTACTTTTGTAGTTGTGCTTCCTAACCCTCTTTCAGCAATCAAGTTTTAAGACTAGTCGATCGCTTTATTTTACGAAGTGAGGCTATAATTGAGAAGGTAATGTTTAGAGGGGATTCTTCAACACATAATTGTTAAAGATTAATACGAAATATGTCAAGAAAACAAAAGTCTTTCTCCACGGAATAAAGTACACTCTCTCTAAAATTTAGTAGACAATAAGTAAATATCGTTAATAATTACTATTTTTTTGGAACCACTTACATTTTATACTCATGTCATTATGATATTCAAATATACACTATTATTTGAAAACTCTAATATGATATATTAAATATATTCTATTATGTTATACGTAACAACATATGAACATTTTAATCTATTGTTACATAGAGAGAAAACATTACATATGTTTGTCTTATTGTATATACAATCCTAGAAATTACACCTAATAAATACTTTATTGTTAGCATCTCAGTTAATTGACTTAGATGCTAACATAGATATGTGTGATGTGGGCTGTCTTATTCAATAGGCACGTGTAGCCTATCTGTTTTAACTATTTGTATATGTCTGTATGGTCCTAAGGCTGGATACTTCTTTCATTATCAATGCAATTCTTTTATAAACAAAAAAAAAAAGTTAATTGACTATTAAAAGATGAGAATTCTATAAGCAAACACGACACTTAACAAAAAGAAGTACAAATCGGAAAAGGCGACATTTTACGTCAAAATCTCTCATGTTTTGTGAGGTTGAAAAATTAATCACAAGATGTTCAACTAGTTCAGTAAGATATCATGAGCATTTAAAAGCTTAAATCAGACTTAATTTTAACTTTTTAACACTAGTAAACAAATTTTTTTGACCAATAAGTACTTAGGAGAGCGCTTAATAGATTATACTTGTAAAAATAAATTAATTTTCTATCTTCTAAAGACTAAACTTAGAGGGTATTTGGGATTGATTATCAGATGGTCAAACCTGATTTAATCTAGATTAAATCAGGATTGTAAGTGTTTGACAAAAGAGATTAATAGATTTAATCCATCTCCAAAAGTTAAAAACTGATTTAATCTATAATCCTCAAAAGTGAGGATTGTGAAATAATCACTTTTTCATAATCAGGTTTGACCTTCTAATTTACCATCCTATCCCCATATTTTTTACTAAAAGACCTCTCATACCCCTTAATTAATTAGATAGTTTTTAAAATTATCTCTTTTCCTAGTGCTACTCTTCTCCTACGGCTAAAACACATAGAGGGATACATCTGCCCTCTTCCTCCACACCATTTCTGTAAGTTTTTCTATCTTCTTATCTTATAATCTTTTCTTCTATTTTATAGTTTACGAATAAAAGTTATGTTAACGTTATTTGTATATTAGAAAATTGTTTATTGAGTGTCCTCTATGATCATTTTGTCATAGTGAAACTAATGTAAGTACTTTTTATCCAAATACTTTTTATAGATTTTAATTTTTGCCAAATAACAAACTGATTCTGATTAAATCAGATTTTGAAAACTGATTAAGATTTAACATGAATCTGTTTTTTAATCAATTTCAAACGGACTCTTAGTAATAATAAAGAGAGTCAACTTCTCATAATTGCAAGACAATATAAACAAAGAAATAGTAAGTAAAATAAAGGGCTAATTACACCTATGTCCCTGAGGTTAGGGGGTAATTACACTCAAGGACATAAAGTTTCAAAATGTAACATTCCGTGACAAAAAATGTTTCAAATGTATCACCCGTGTCCATCCGTTAGGGTTCCATCCAAAAAATATACTGTTCATCATTTTGTATTTTAAAAATGACAATACTGCCCTTGTACAATATATCTTGAATAATTTTTATAAATTTTAAATTAGGATAACAAATCTTTATTCTTTAAGATTTTGAAACTCTAATTTGAAAGTTAAGATTTTTAAATTAGAGTTTACAAACACTAATTCTCAAATTAATCCCTAATTTATGATCTTACATTCAGTTGCATGTCCATAAAATTCAACAATTTTCACCTTCCTGAGGTACTGATTGTAACATTTATAAAATCTAACAATTTACAAAAGTAAATTTTTGCTGAATCGGTCGTCGGAAACACAGGCCATTTCGTTTACAGCACAACAGGTCCAGTGAAGAAGACGGCCGGAGGACGGGGTCGTCGACCAGATCTAACCCGCAGTAAACCAGGCCACGGTTAAGACCAACCTCCGACGCTGTGGCGTTGCGCGGGGTTGGTTGAGGCCACAATTAAGATCTAACCCGTCGACCAGATCCACCGGTCGCCAGAGGACGACCATCGTCGCCGACCACATCGGAAAAAATGGTTCTAGAACGACACAAGCAGATCTGGAATTTTACAACCACCACGACTTCGGGTTTCATCCTGTTTGACCACCACGGTTAAGACCAACCTCCGACTCTGCTGCGTTGCGACGGGGTTGGTTAAGGGAGGGGGCGTGGTCTAACAGAGGTGGCTGCTGAATGGGTGGGCGAAGGGAAGTCTTGGTGGCCAGGAAGGGGGAGGCAGATGGGGTGCGGCGCCGGGGAAGGGGAGGAAGAAGGGGCTGGTGGGTGACGGGGAAGGGGGAGGCAGGTGGGGTGCGGCGCCGGGGAAGGGGAGGAAGAATGTGTGGGTGGGTGACGGGGAAGGGGGATGCAGATGAGGGGCGGGGGGGTGGGGTTAAGAGTAAAGTAAAGATGAAATAAAGTCTTTTTTTTAATGAAGTAATGGCATTAAAAAAAAATAAGGTTCTAACTCAGGGGCAATACAGTCTTTTCATTAAAACCGTTAAGATTTTTAGGGTTCCGTTTGTCGATGGACATAAGTGTTATATTTTAAAATTTTGTGTTCTTGAGTGTAATTACCCCCAAATTTCAGGAATATAGGTGTAATTAGCCCTAAAATAAAAGAATATGAAGGCCCAAAAATTAGAAAGGTGTAATGAACTTGCTTTTAATTACAGGCTGTACAGTCACAAAGTCACCATCATCGTGAACTCTGTAACGGTCACTTCCTTTTTCAAAC
Organism: Escallonia herrerae; assembly: GCA_033070095.1. Taxonomy (NCBI): domain Eukaryota; kingdom Viridiplantae; phylum Streptophyta; class Magnoliopsida; order Escalloniales; family Escalloniaceae; genus Escallonia; species Escallonia herrerae. The sequence goes on along the minus strand of JAVXUP010001463.1, from coordinate 181,651 downwards.
AAAAGCCCTAGACCCAAGCAAGCCCTACCAAAAACTCGACCGTTTCGTCCTCCTTTTCTCGTAACGCTCCCCTCTCTCCTTCTCTTTCTTTAAGCCATGAAGACCCTTTAACAACCCCCAATTTAATCACCGCATTAGCAAACAACACCCGTCTTTCAATTCATCAAGAAACCGTCGCTAGATGGGCTGCTTTCTTGGGTGTTTCGGTTCCAAGGATCAAAAGCGCCGTAAACAGAGGTACAAGGTCGTCTCGAGAGACCAAGTAAGCCCCTTCGTTACTCTTTGCTTACTGCATTAGCTTTCAGTTTATTTTTTCCCCCGTTCGGTTTCGAGGAAAACGGATGAAGAATTTGAAAATTTGTGCTCCTTTGCTTGTCTTTGCCCAAGATTAACAAATTAAAGTGATGGGTGCGTTTTGTTTAGCTTACGTTTAAATGGGTTTTGATTTTTAGGTTAATTAATCACTCTGGCTTTCATTTTTAATTTTTTCCTAGCAACCAAGCAGTGCTTTAAAGCTCTTTATTTTCCTCGATATTTTTTGAAAGCCTAGAGTTTCAAATTTTGTTGCAGAATCATGGAAATCAGAAGCCTTTGCAAATTACCCAATCTCCAGAGCAAGGCATCGTAACAAAGCACATCACAGAAAAGCCCATCAATTTAGTGTCAGAATGGAGGTGAGTTGAATTTATTGAGATTTTTTTCCTGAATGAAAGAGCCAATATGTTTATCTTGGGTTGTATGTAATCGTCTGAATGAATCTTGTAAAATTTGGGTGTAGAGATAAGCCTGAGGAGCAATTGAGCTTGAGTTCGAGAAAGAAAGTAACATTTGATACGAATGTGACAACCTACGAGCATGTCAAAGTCTATGAAAGTACTGATTCTTTACTGGATACCGAAAAAATCAGCGAGACGGAAAAAGAGGAAAGTTGTGCTAAATCAAGCCTATCACAATCCCATTCCCGTTCTGAGGATGATTCAGTAACATCAAGCGTTGGATCTTACCCTCCAAACCATAGGTACCAAAACTGTCATGATAGTGACGATGAGGTTGAGCTAGAGTACGAGAATAGTGATTTGGATGACGAGGACGATGGAGATTATGATGATTATGATTCGGACACTGATGATAGACTTCTATGTCAAGAGGTATGGTCCGAGTCGATTTCAACTCTACCAATAGGATTGAGAAAGCAAGAAGTGAAAACAACGGGGCCATTGAACCAAAATGCGAGAGATAGGAGCATTTACGTCCATCCTGTCCTGAATCCAGTTGAGAACCTTACTCAGTGGAAAGCTATGAAATCGAAAGGGGCACAAGCACTGAAGTCACAGAAAGAGAATTTTGCGGCAGACCAAGAGACATCTCGTATGTCATGTAGTTCAGAACCAACTATTAAGCAGCAATCACGCAATTTCAGGTCACAATTCCATCGAGAAAAGAGTCCTAATCAAGAAATTTCTGTTGATGCCAGCCTTTCAAATTGGTTGGTTTTATCTGAAATCACTCCGAACAAGAAGACCAGCTCCACTGGGCTTGAAACGATTTCCTCTGGGAAAAACAACATGTCCCAAGGATCAAATTCAGCATTGAGCTTTGAGGATAGACCTATATTAGGTGCATTGACTGTCGAGGAGCTAAAACAGTTCTCAGCATCTTCCTCGCCAAGGAAATCACCAAGTCGAAGCCAGGATGAGATGCCTATAATAGGAACTGTCGGGACCTACTGGAGTCACACAAGCCAAGCCAACGAAGTTGGCTCAGTTTCTTCCTACAAAGGCATACCAAACACAACCAGCAAATATCGAGAGGTACTTGCGAAGTGAGATGTTGTTGGATACCTTTTACTAGGTAAATTCAGTGTTAATTAGGTGTTGTGGACGTGCAGGATAGGAAATGAATTGGCATTCTACACCATTCGAAACAAGGTTGGAGAGAGCATTAAACGGAGGTGCGGCTGAAGCTTAATGGGCCTATCTTCCCGGTGTGTGTCACAGAGAAGCTTCTGTGAGAGATGCTTTTCCTGTGTCTTCATGTGTCCCCCTTCTTTTGCAGACAGTTTATAATCTGTTGTTGTATTATGTTAAACACAATATGTTTGCTTCAATTCGTTTGTTGTAATTCTTGATTCTTTTTATATGATGGTTGATACATTTGGATTTTTTTTCCCCATAGATATCAAGTTTCCGCTGGTCCTGTTTTTCTTTTCTTTTTATGAGCATATATGTTAGTCATGAAATTGTTGAGGAATCCTTTATCCTGGTTTGCAGAAAGTGGATAACGTTGTCTGCATATATAGGATCCACTTGACTCCATCTGCAATTGCGTATAAGCTAGAAGGTTTTAGTTTTAGTTTTAGTTTTAGTTTTAGTTTGTTCCTAGAAGTAGACTGGAAGATGTAAATTGGAAAAATGCTATTTCCACTTTCTTATGTCCTTGCTTTTCCACCCTCTTTTTGTTGCTTAAAAAGGACATCCGTGACAAGTGTTGACCTTTTTGGTGACAAAAACAAGAAGGTGAATGAGCAGTCATGGGTGGAAATAGCCTCCCAGTTTTGATATTTCATACCAACCCATTTATCAAGACATGACAGAACCAGGAAAGTTCAGTACCAGAACCAGGAACCTTGCAGCTGATGCCATGGAGTACTCAAGAAATTAGTCACAGGAAACAAAATGTTGAGCATGATCTTCTAGATGCTAGTCATCAAGCAACATGTGCTAATAAACTAAATGATTATCAACATGGGACATTAGCAGTGACTTTCTCCTGGCTACGCAAGTCTGCTGCCGGTCAAAAGAAGGCCACATGGACCGTTAATAAACTCTAATAAACAAGTAAAAATTTTGATTCTCATGGATTGTTTATTGACCACTTTTTATGTACGATCGCGTGTGCATATTCGGTAACAGAGGGCTAATTCGAATAGTTTATCTAAAATTTCATGATAACTTAATCTAAAAGACTGAAACTTTAGTTTGACCATCTATAAAAGTTGTTGAGAACTTTAACCATCTTTCAGACGTTTCTATTCTTGTATTCTCATGAAATGCCAAAGTCAGTTATTGATATTATTGTTCTTCAGGTCATTGCCATTTTTATTTTTGACCAAGGCCGCTATTCTCCGACAGGAATAGAGTAGATGTCTTTGCTAATATTAGCGGTAATGCATGTGAATATTAATGTTTGATTATTATTATTATTATTATAAAAAAAAGATCATGTTAGTGTTGCTACGTTCATCGTCAACCTTTTCAAAATTTATAATTTTTGTACTATAATTTAGTGCAGTGAGCAAGAATGATACAGTACGCAACTGATTAGATATAATCTTAATTTTGTAATTTGTTATTAACATCATCGATAAAGCACATGTTATTAGTTATTCTTGTATTCTCATGAAATGCCAAAGTCAGTTATTGATATTACTGTTATTCAGGTGATTGCCATTTTTATTTTTGACCAAGGCCGCTATTCTCCAACAGGAATAGAGTAGATGCCTTTGCTAATATTAGCGGTAATGCATGTGAATATTAATGTTTGATTATTATTATTTATTATTATAAAAAAGATCATGTTAGTGTTGCTTCGTTCATCCTCAACTTTTTCAAAATTTATAATTTTTGTAACTATAATTTAGTGCAATGAGCAAGAATGATACAGTACGCAACTGATTAGATACAATCTTAATTTTGTAATTCGTTATTAACATCATCAATAAAACACATGTTATTAGCCTTTGACTCTGTATAATATGTTTTTTTTTCACTAAAAAGTCTTTTAAAATATAACATTCAAGCCTTTAAGTTACATTTTTCAAACTTATTTTTTAAGCATATATATGCTATGCAACAAAGAACTCAAAAGCCTCATTGTCTAACACCTAATATATCCGAACAACATAGAACATAGATATATACTTATGCAGGCACGAGCTAAGCCTGATTAAATGAAGTGGGTATTTAAAAATTAAGACTATAAATTGAAACCGATTCGAATTCATCAATAATGACAACAAAATGTGTATCTCTCAATTATTGGCATTATCAGTTTTTATCAGTACCGCCATTGCGACCTTTTTTAAGAACTATCCAATAAGTAAATTTCAGGTATTATATGTCGTCAAATGAGCAAAATTTTTCATAGTTCTAGGTTACTTCACCTTAGGGGTGCAACTTAGACGGGTTGGGTTGGGTTCCAACCCAACCCAAGAAAATCATACTTTTTAAAAGCCCATCTTAACCCGGCTCAACATGAGCTTTTTGTAAAAAAAACCCAACCCAACCCAAGTGAAAAGGCAACGAGTTGGGTTAAAACCCAATCTAACCCGACTTAACTAACATTTAGTTAACCTTTTACCTTTCATTTGTGAACGAGTAATTTTCTCCAGTGTGTCTCATCATCGATATACTATCATGGCTCCCATTTAGAAAATATAGATTTTCATTTATCTAGTCAAAAGATAAAATATGATAATTCAAAAATGTCCATAAAAAATTAAAAAATCAAATCAACAATGACAACTAATTGATTAGCATTAAGGAAATTCAAACTTAAAATACACAAAAAGCCCAATTTCAATCATATATAAAAGGAAAAACAACTACAACTACAGAAGAGTCACCAAAAACAAAAATAAATTGACAGTATAATTAACAAAATACAAATTAAATCCCTCAATCTTCAAATTTACAAATTTTCAAATTCAATCTTATAACAGTGTATGTAACCTACAGACAAACACATAAAAACTAAAAACCATGTAGATCACCGGCAGCAGAACCATGTAGATCACCGGCAGCAGAACCATGTAGATCACCGGCAGCCGAACCAGTCAACACCATCGCTGTCGTTCTGTCCAGGTACATGCCACGGCGTCACTGTCGTGCAGCTCCGTCTTGCCTTGCCTTTAATTCCGCCTCTGCCATAGGGATCTAGTCGCCCTTCAAGAACCTCGTCCAGCAGACGATGGGCACGACGAGTGCGAAGCCAGCCACATGTTGATGCACCTGCTGTGGACCACCTGGTTGCCTACTGCGCCGTGAATTTCCTCGGGCAGATGGCACACTGCGTCGTGAATTTCCCTACTCAGATGAAGGAGGGAGCAGTCGCGGGCGACAACAATCGCCGTGGAATGAAGGAGGGAGAGGTCCTAGGCGACAACAATCATCGTGAATTCCCCGACTGCCTCTGCCGACAGTTGGGGAATGAGACATTGAACAGTCCGTTGACATGGTTTTTCTTTTCTTGGGTTAGGATGGGTTAGTTTGGGTTTTATAGGCTTGACACAATTTAATGTCATTTAAATACTTACCCAACTCAGACCAACCCAGTTTTCAATTAGTTGGGTTTAGTTGGTTAAACCTTGTTCATACATGAGCTGGGTTGGTTAAAACCCACTTTTAACCGACCAATTTGCAGCCCTACTTTACCTTGTACATTAGATCATCTTTTTCTTTTTCTTTTTACTTTAGTTAATGATCATTTATATAAGTATATTTTTTCAAATGGTTATACCTTTCTGAGTAGGGTGGAAGTAAGACATAGATTAACACTATAATTAAGGACATAGCCAAGTTATGTCATAGCAAGTTCCAGCCATATAAGGATTGTCACCATTATGCCATTGATGTCTCATTGGTCTTATGTGGCAAACAGTATACTTACAAATACAATAATTTGGTTCTCCATCTTCTTTAAAAGAAAACAAAGCTCGTAGGGGAGTCATAGAAAGACGATTTGTTGAATACAATTAATATGTTACTACGTAATACGTAGTGGGTTCAAAAACATACCGTATGAAGTCTCCAAAAATTTTGACGATGGATCATTGTTGTTACGAGCCTCCAACACGCTTGATCTTTTTCGCAGATACGAAAACGGCTACTAGAGTCGAGTTCTTTGTCCACGAACCAAATCTTAGAGCTTGGTGATTGCTCTAGAGAGAGTGCTATAGAGAGAGAGATTGTCTTATGACTTATAGTTTGTGACTTATTGATTTCTTGGGATATCTTTAACCTTTATATAGAGATAGTATTTAGAAACAGACTTTACCTCAAACACTTAGGAGATAAATATGTATTTATCTCAAACACTTATGAGATAAATATTGTATTTATCTCAAACACTTAGGAGATAAATATCCTCTAAATAACTGTAATTATCCAGACTAACAAATACACATTATCTGTTAGTGGGCGGATAATGGGTCCACTGACCCAATTTATTAACAGCTCCCACTCGCCCACATACAGGGCAAATAAATCATGCAATCCCTCCTTATCTCTTATCCACTCATCTCCTCATACAGGAAATGGAACGTGCGACCTACGAGAAAGGATGTCCAGTTGAGGAGTATTGTATTAAGTTATCACCAAACTAACACAATACATCACTCTAAAAAATCTCGTATGTACCCCAGATAGTTCAACTACACCAGATTAAACACTCTCAAATCCCTCATAATGAGCAGTGTTAAACCTCTCATATGTTATGTATTCATGACTCATATCGAAACAAAAAATCGACAAAGTCGCCTGGGCTATGAATCACACAACATATGTATAATATTGAACTTTCTTTCCAAAGCCCTCATGTCATTCCAATTAGACCCAACCGCTTTCCTAGACATGCCCCGCGAGACCGCATCATCCATGATCCAAGGGTACATGCTAAAGTAGCGACATTGAGTATCCTCTTCATGACATAGTCTAAGGTGAAAAGGGTACTATATAGGATCAAAAATATTTTGATCCAAGTGGCTCACACAGTGACGAAGCAGGGATTCATTCGTCACTCCCACTGTCGGTCTGCATTTAGCACATGCAGTATGATTTGCATGCTATGGCGTAACCCGCAAGGGCGTGTCACATAAATGTATAATAAAAATACGCCATACGAATCTGAGTCTAGTCGTTGTACAAGCGCCTAACCTGAGTTTTTCAGCCCAGTCACTCTCATAGTGCCTGCCTGAAATCTCACATTCGGCTGTAAACAGGCTACATAGAGTTGTGGAGATACTCTATGATCGACCTACCTTTATAGGTCTCATCTTAGCTCCAACTAAGGCGACATGTTTGCTTTACAAGCTGTATCATCTTATTCGCCCTCTTGGCGCCTAAGACAATTATGTCTCATCTTGCTCGCTATCTTAGCGCCAAGGTGAATTACCCGTGTGAGTGGGTCAATTCAAGCCTGGTGACACTCTCAATAAGGATGTATATTTAATCACATTCATTCCAAAATAAACTCAAATCAAGGAATGAAAATGTAATAAATAATGTCAAGTACATAAGATGCCATAAGAAACATATCAAACCCTACGTAGTCCCATACTCCTAATGTGAGAAAGGAAAACATCTCTAGCAATAGGCTTGGTCAAAGGATCAGCCACCATTCTGCCAGTAGGTATATGCTTTATGGTCACCTCTCCTTGCGCAACTAAAGTTCTAATGAAGTGATAACGAAGGCCTATGTGTTTGGCCTTCCCATGATATTTGGGGTCTTTTACAAAATCTAGGGCAGCTGTATTGTCATGTGAACAGTGACAGCCTCGTCTGCATGAGCTGTAACCCCTATAGCATGTAAGAATGACCTCAACCAAACAGCTTCCTGGACTGCTGCTGAACAAGCAACATACTCTGACTCCATCGTGGATAGGGCGATGCAAGACTGTTTCTTGCTGCACCAAGAGATAGCTCCACACGAAGTGGATCTGCGCTCATCTCTATCAACGCCCAATCGACATCGATGTATCCTCTTAGTCTCAAGTCTCCACCATGATAACACAAGACGAGATCAGCGGTTCCACGTAGGTATCGAAGAATCCTCTTCACCGCATTCCAATGAGCGGGTCCAGGATTACTCTGATAACGACTCACCATTCCAACGGCATAACAGATGTCTGGACGCGTACACAACATAGCGTACATCAGACTCCCTACTGCAGCCGCGTAAGGCACTTTGGACATCCGATTCTTTTCCTCATCATTCTTTGGGCATTGGTCTGTGCTTAAAGTACACGCCTTGTCCATTTGAGTGTCTATGGGTTTTGAGTTATGCATACAGAATCGTTCAATGACCTTCTTGATATATGTCTCTTGAGACAAACTGAGAAGTCTCTTTGGACGATCACATATGATTTTAACCCCGAGCACATAATTAGCTTTTCCCATGTCCTTCATCTCAAAAGTTGAGGACAACCACTGCTTAGTAGCGACAATGGAACTCATGTCATTCCCAGCTAAAAGAATGTCATCCACACACAAAGAAAGGATCAGAATATTTTTCTTGGATCGTTTTACGTAAACGCAATGGTCTTGTTCAATCATTTCAAAACCTATAAAGGTAATGGCATGATGAAACCTAAAGTACCACTGCCTAGACGATTGTTTGAGACCATATATAGAACGTTTGAGCTGGCAAACTTTGCGCTCATGTCCTTTGACTTCAAAACCATCAGGTTGAGCCATATAAATCTCTTCGTCTAGTTCTCCATTGAGAAACGCAGTCTTAACATCCATATAAAAAAGTTCTAAATCCTAATGGGTGACAATAGCTAGGATCAGGCAAATTGAAGCAAATCTCACCACTGGGGAAAATGTGTCTTCATAGTCCACACCCCGCTATTGGGTATAGCCTTTTCGCCACAAGATGTGCCTTATACTTGTCAATTTCCCCATCTGCCTTATGCTTGACTTTTAAAACCCACTTGTTTCCAATAGTCTTGTGCCCTGGCGAAAGGTCAACTAACTCCCAGACTTGATTCTTCTCCATTGAGCGCAACTCATCTTTCATTGCAGTCATCCACTCATTACTAGCAGGTGAAGATAAGGCTTCTTCCTAGAAATGGGCTCATCTTCATCAGTTGGAGTGCACATAAGAATTTCACCGTCAATCTCAAAACAACGACGTGAAACTTTTCCCTGTGCACCTCTAAGCAGTTGAGAATCTTGTTGACCTGATGGTCCTGATGGTGTGCTTCCTCTGTCTGGGATGCTCCCACTAGGTTGAAGGTCACTTATACTATCTTCAGCGACAACCAGATGAGGAACTAATTTCCTACCTTCACTTGGAGATGGTAAAGTGGCTTCAACTTCCTCTAATTCATAGAGGTCAAGATTCTTACTTACGTCTCCAATGCTAGAAAAATCACTCTCAATGAAATCGACATCACGAAACTCTATTTCAGTCTTTCCACCATTTGGATGTTCACCATACATCACATAGCCTTTAGAGTTTTCAGAATACATCAAGAAGATACTTTTTTTAGCTCTAGGCCCTAGTTTCCCATACTTATGAGAAGTACTGTGAACATAAGCTGCTTAGCCCCATGGGCGCAAGTTATCCAAATTTGGCTTTTGGCCATTTCAAAGCTCATATGGGGTGGATTTGACTGATTATGTAGGCACTCGATTAAGTATATAGGCTACAGTCAAAAGAGCATCCCCAAAAGATATAAGGAGGTTTGCTTGCGCCATCATAGACCTAACCATATCTAACAATGTTCTATTCCTTCTTTCCGCAACACCATTTTGTTGTGGAGTGTTAGGAATAGTAAGTTGCCTAGGTATCCCTTTTTCCTCACAAAACTTCTTGAAGTGATCGGACAAATATTCGCGTCCCCGGTCAGTTAGAAGAGTTTTTAAACTCTTCTCTTTCTGATTCTCAACCTTTGCTACAAGGCGTTTGAAATAATCTAAAGCTTCATAGTGGTGAGATATCAGATATACGTAACGATATCGAGTATAATCGTCTATCAATGTAAGGAAATAAGAGGCGCCATGGCGTGCCTTTACACTCATAGGTCCACATATGTGAGAGTGAACTAGTTCAAGTGGCTGAATTGCTCTCATAGCCTTTCCAAAAAGACTTCCTGCATGCTTTATCGACCAAACAAGCCTCACATGTTTGTAGATTGACTCTTGCGAGTGGACCCAAAAGGCCTTCTCTAACCAAACGAGTCATTCTATCTTGGCCTATGTGGCCCAATCTTGCATGCCAGGTGGTAGAATCATTCACAATATTATCATTCACCACATAAGAATAAGAGGACTGAGAATCAATTAAATCTAATTGAAAAAGACTATCCACGCAAAAACTATGTCCGAACAAAACATCATCTAAAAAGATGTCCAACTTATTATCCCTTAAAAAAAAGAAAAACCACTGTCTAATAAAACCACTGAAAGTAGATTAAGCCGAACAGTGGGTGCATATCACACATCCTCAAGAATCAATGTGCGGCCAGTGTGATACCCTGAAAGTATTGAAAAATTATTTAATGCTGAGTTTGATTTATTAACGGGGATTATTGTTTTTAAGTAACGTCATATGGGCGTTAACTAAGTGTCAGGAAGCGAAAAGAGGGGTTAGTTTGTAATTACGAAAAGCTTGGGGGTTCTTTTTATAAATATGTAAAATTTGGGGGTCCTTCGTACAATTTTATAAAAGTAGTTGGAAGCCATTTTTTTAGCTTGACAGCTCTTGGCAGCTTTGGTGACTCAGCCATTTTTGGCTGATTTAAAATGGTAAGGATAAGGGAGATTTTGGGTTAAAGAAAGAAAAAAAAGGGAGAAGGAGCAGCAATAGAGAAGAGAAGCAAGGAGAAAACAAGGGAAACAGGGAGTTCGAGCAAAGAAGAAAACAGAGAGGAAGGGCAGCTTCGGGGAAGGAAGAAAGAAAGAGGGAAAGAAAGAAAAAGAGAAGCAGACCCGAAATAGAAAAAGAAGAAGAAGAGAAGAGAACCAAAAACAGAAAGAGAAGAGAAATGAACAAAACAAAGAACTCGAGCAGAGAATTAAGAGAGAAACTGTGAGATTTTTGGTTGAAGGGTAATCTCCATCTTCCCTTGTATATGAAATTTGACTGTGTGTACATGCGTGTGTATGTTTTGTTATGTGGGTTTAGTGTGGTGTGCATATGGTTTATTTGTGTGGGTAGATTGATTCGGGGCAGTGGAGTAATGGGGGAAAAATCATGGTGTATGAGTGATTTGGGTGAGAGATTTAGGTGTATGTGGGTGAATTCGAGGGTGGCAGAGTGTGTTTCAGTGTGTGTTTCAGTGTGTGACATGGGATGCGTGAATGAGTGTTCTTGAGTGTGTGCAACTCAGGTGTGTGTAAGTGTGTGATTTTATGCATTCTAGATGGGTTAGGTTGTGAAATTTAGGAGGATGTAATGTATTAGTGAGGTTTGATATGGGTTAGGTAGAGAAATTAGGAAGAATGGGGTAGCCGTGGGTGAAGGGAGGGGTGTTCATGGCTGTGTGGGTTCGGGCGTGAGGTTGAAGAAGAGTGCTGTGTGTGAAAAACGTGAAATAGTGTGTGTTGATCATGAACAGTAAGTGTAATGGTCACTAAAGGTGAAAACTTAATTAATCAGTTTTTCAATAAGTTTTAATAAATATCTAGAACCAGATTTAGCCAAAGTGTAAAAAAGAGACCCCAGGTATTTTTAGGAGATCTACATTAGGGAAATTTTTCAGATTTTTCCGAGGACTGGAAAAGGGTTAACCGATACGGGGAGCCGTGAAACTTTATAGCGTAATTTAAGATATCAAACGAGCGCGATTTAGCGTGAAACTTTTATGGGGACCTTAGGATGTTGAGAAGTTTCTTTTCCCAAGATTTTGGGCCATTATAAGGTCGTTTACTATTTTTTGCCGAACGAACTTTTAAGCGCTCGGTCTGGACATCGGTCCTAGATTTTCGGGCGAAAATTTTTTAAAACACGTTTTAGCTTGGGAATGACTTCAAGAGGGTAAAAATAACATTTTTAAGTGCTTTAGAGATATTTTTGGTACCGGAAACCCTCGTGGGGGCATTTTAGTAAATTGCCACCGGAGATGGGTATTTTGTTAATTTTTTCGGTAGAGTTTTTCGAAGGACTTTTAGTCCGAGAGGGTGGTAAAACACCTATAAGGTTGTTTTGAAGTTGATTTGAGGTGATGGGAGCAATAGTGGACCCCAGGGGCATTTTGGTAATTTGCCACTAGACATGGGGTATTTTTGTAATTTTACCACGTGAACTCCGAACTTTGGCAAATGCCTTAATTGAAAATTCTAGAATAACAAGAAGCGGGGAATGGGATTAAAATCCCTAACTAAAGGGTGTCAACACTAGTGCGGTGCTCAGCTAGGTTAAAGACTTGGCTTTTGGGTCGGAATAACCGACCGCTGTAGAACATGGTAATAGCTGATAAATAAAAATAAAATAATTTTGTATTATGATGGTCAGTGACTAACGAGTAGGGTCTTATGTGATTAGGTGACCCCGTTCGCGGTGCTTTGAAGCTGTTGGGCTCGTCGGCTAAAAGCCAGCCAGGTAAGGATAGTACCGCTCTCTGCATGCTACAAAATTGCTCCTCGTGGCATACCCATCGTTGTTAGTGTGAAGTATGATGAACATTTTATGGTGAATATGAGGTATCGGTGGTTCTTGTGCATGTATCTCTCGTACTTGAAATATTGTTGTGGTTTTCGACTAGCTTGTTTCCTAGTCTACTCTGTGTGTATTAGTGATGATTTTGGGTTACCTTGTTGAACCTTGGTCGCATAATTAACCAAAAAATTTTTTTGGGTGGTTTGTTGAATCGAGGACATGGGGTGAACTCAGTTCCCTTAGTCCGTTCAGTTGTTGTATTATGTGCTTTGACGATAGCGTGGTCTGGGGACGAACAACTCTTCGTGAGTTCCCCTCTTGTGCTTGCTGTCTCTTTTATTTTTCTGAGACTGAGATGAACATCCCGGAGCACGGGACATTATGTGAAAGGAGGGCCAGTGAAACATAATCACAGGCAAACAGGATGTAAGGCGCGCAGTTCGAGTCAGTCGTGTCGATTGAGTCCAGTCAGTCCGGTCGGTGTCTGCATTGCATTTGACTTTATTATGATATTGTGATTTTAATGGCTTGTATTTCATTGATGTTTAATTTGGCAATTTAGTGTTCACGTGCATTGTAGTCGGTCAGTCGGTCAGTCGGTCCAGTTCATTAAATGTGGTGATAATGTTGTTCTGTTGGGCCTTAAAGCCGCTCAGTCTGACTAAAAGAAAAGAAAACATGCTGCTTGATTCATTGAATTGATGTTGTGTCATCCTTTGAATCTGGATTCTTGATATCGTTGAGATTGATTATCATTTCTCCCAAGGCTGTCACTTCGTTGTCTGCGTTGTTCCTCGTATTATCTTTACTGGGCGATTTGCAGTCATTCCTTACCTGTAATGTTTTCAGGCAGTCAGGGCGAAGTAAGGAAAACTTCAAGGAAAGGGAAGGAGAAGGCGCTTAATCAGTAGACCGAAAAGTAAGACGGCGATATGCGTATTTTAGGAACTAGACATTTTGTGTGAATATTTCCGCTGTGCTCATGTTGAGCTTTACGATGAATTTTTTTTTGTAGGGATGGCATTTTGTGAAACCTTACGTATGTTCAAGGATGTTTTTAGAATTGCTCTATATCAACAGGGTTTATAATACAGTCATGGCTGACAACCCAGCTCTGGTAACGTCACTAGGGTTGGGGGTGTCACAGCCAGTGCGCAACTTGAGCTAGTAAGAACCAACCCCTAGCACCTCTTCAGAGCTATTTTTTCCTATGAAGATATGTTTGATTCCCGCTGGAATTCAGTGATAATCTACTAACCGTCTCGATCACGTGCTACATATTTTGTTGCACCTGTATCCACAAATCACACAGGTTGGGAATGAGCAACCATCACATGTGAGGAAACATATAACTGAGAGAGAGATTCCAAAAGTACCTTCTTCGGCTCAGTGCAATCACGAGCGAAGTGTCATTTCTGTTGACAGTTGAAGCATTTGACTTTAGACAAATCCTTTTTTCCACCATGTTTTTCCTCTCTTGCGTTTCTTCATTTTTCCTTCCTTTGGCGCAAAAGTGCTAGTCTCACATTTCCTGCCTTTCTTATTTTGTCTTTTGCGCTTGCCATTTGCATTGCGCGATCCCTCTTGGGCGACATAAGTAAGGGTCTTGTCAGTAACTCGAGTCTCAGCCTCAAGGATGACATGCTGTGAAACGTCAGAAAAGTGTGAAACGTCAGAAAAGTTCTTGATGTTTTCACTATGAGTCAATATCTGTTTCATATTGGCGCATGAGACAGGAAGGGACCTTATGACAGCTCTGACTTGTTGCTCATATGTGAGCGCATGGCCAGCATCCCTTAGCTTACCAATCATATTGGACATCACCTTAGATGTTCACTCATGGTATGCTTAGGGTCTTTTGTATACTCCTCAAACTTGATCACAAGGCTACAAAGCCGCATAGTTGAGGTTCCACCAAAAGAGAACTTGAGCTGATCCCATAAAGCTTTGCAAGTTGGAAATTCATCATACTCATACTGCCCGATTAGATCATTTTGCAAGCTGCTCAACAAGGTGTAGCGCGCACTACGATCTTTCTGATTCCATTTCTGGTAGGCAGTGTGGTCTCTTAGGGGTTGCGCCTCAGTTGGCGCGACCATCTCCTTGGTCAAGTGCTCCTCGAGCTCTTGTTCGTTCAGCATGAATTTCATCTTTTTGTGCCAAACGTCATAATTATCTCCGTTAAGTTTCTCACCCTTAACGAGATCAGCTATGACATTCTTGGAGGCCATTCTATTCACTACATTAGTTTGCGCAAGGAAAAAAGACATTAATTATACATCATTCTATTTATTTCAAAAAATTCAAATGAAAAACATAATCCTTCCTCACATCATGAAATCGAAAAATTTGCTAAGCTCGTAATCATCTCCCATGTATGTGAGTTGGGAAAATATTTTTCAAGTAATTTTTCGCAATAAATTTCATCATCATATAAGCCACAATGTAATAAATCATCCACATGATAATTTAGAACAATATTATTGCACCATACAATAAAGTGTGTAAGGACTCCAACGAGCCTATTGACATTCTAATAACTTATGTTAAGAAAATTCTAGCTTGAATAATGTGCGTGCGAAATTACATCACTGTACAAGGCTTTCTGGAAATATACAGAGAAATAGTAGAATACAACATCTTTGAGAATCCTACTACAAACTACTCCAATAAAATAAATGGAGATGCCGCACAATACATTATTCTCAAAAGAATTTTCTTAAAACAAGAGTAAACACATAAACATAAGTTTCTTTAGAATGCCAATTTAATATCCATACATTTAACCTAAAACTAGCATGCTCAAATAACAAGTTAAAGGGTAATTTAAATGGATGAATAGACCACATTCTCTTTCCAAAGAAAAAGGGCGTGAAGGCCTTGAAATTGGGTTTAAAATGTGGGCTTACCAAAAGCCCAACTAATATATCTCAACAAAAGCATGTCTAAACGATAATACTAATCAATAATCTATCTATGTCATATAGCTCTCCAAAATATTTATTTTTGCCCAAGAAGTGTAAAAAATAATATTTTCGCATTATTCGTATTTTGGGACCACAAAAGTACCACAAAAAAATACTTCCAAATAGTCAAAAAGTGAGAGATAAAATTTTTAAAGATGGCAAACAGTAAATTTAACCCTAATATACCCTCGGATTTATAGAAAAAATTATGTGTATAAAAAATAATTATAGCTAATTTCTATAGAAAAAAATTGTTTAAAAATTAAACAGAACACACACAAAGGATATAAAGATAAATTTAACACTACAGAAAAAATTAAAAAGTCAAGCTAGACCACCACTCGCCGGCGGTGACAAACACAGGCCAGAAAACAGCCTTCACATGCGGCAACGCGCCGCCGTGCACGTGGGGTAGCATCTGGATTCATTGAAGAGGCACGTGACATGCACGCGCGCGTGTGAGGGAGCGTGGAAAAGCCCTGCATGTGGCGCCTGTGGAGCATGGCACGGGCGTTCCAGCAGCCTCGACTGGCGCGTGGACGGGCGTGTATGCTAGTAAGGGCACGGCTTAGCACATGACTCGCGCGTGTGGCCCGGCTTGGCTCATGGCGCCCGTCTGCGGCTCGGCTTGAGCTCCTGGCGGGCGTTGGTCTACTGTTTATCTTCGTTTAAAAATCCTAATTTTTCAACCACCACCATGCTGCGATGCCAACTTTCGTAGGCCATATCTCTCTCGTTTTTAAGCCAAATAATGCGTGCAATATATCGTTGGAAAGCTTATGCAACATAGATTAATTATTTAACAACCGATCATGATAAAAACTGAATATCATACTCCAAATTTGAGTCCCAAAACTAAAAAAAAAACACAGTTTTCTTGAAAAATAAAATCATGATTTCTCACAAATCATGCATTCAATAATCACGAAATTTTATGAAGTTCATCCTTAACCATAGTAGAACAAAATATATAATTATTTTTTAGAATAACATGCTCAAAAATTTTGAACTTTTCATAATGGATCTCATTAATGTATTCGAAAAAAAACACAACATACACATAATTTATTCTAGCATGTTAAAAGCGAATCAACAAGTAATCATGCTCTGATACCAATGTTGAATCCAATTAATGCGCTACCACGTAATACGTAGTGAGTTCAAAAATATACCGTATGAAGTCTTCGAAAGTCATAGGCATTTGACTTGTCTCGAAGTTGGGTGTGGCAATTCTAGAATACTAGTTGGGAAGTACTTGACCGTGCATACTTAACAACCACCACAATTGCTTTGACTTATGCTTAGATAAGGCTACTTGAGATTTGAGGGTCCAAGGCTACTTGAGATAAGGCTAACTTAGAGTGTGTTTGACGCGGTTTTTTTTTCCAGTTTTTTTTTCAGTTTTGAAATTTGGAAAAAAAAAGTGCGTTTGGTAACCATTTTTTTTTCCTTCTCCAATTTAAAAAACCAGTTTTTTAAACTGAAGAGTAAAAAAAAAACTCCAGAAACTGGTTTTTTTTTTTTTCACTTTTGGTTTTTTTTTTTTGAGACCACCACCACCACCCTCCCACCGCCGGCAGCCACCTCCGGCCGCCGGCGACCACCACCGGTGACTGCCGACAGCCACCGCCGGCAGCCACCTCTGGCGGCCGGCGACTGCCGACAGCCATCGCCGACCGTCGGCAGCCACCTCTGACAGCCGGTGACCACCGCCGGTGACTGCCAACAGCCACCACCGGCCACCGGCAGCCACCTCCGGCGACTACTGGCAGCCATCGCCGGCCATCGACAGCCACATCTGGCCGTCGGTGACCACCTCCGACCGCCGACGACCACCGCCGACAGCCACCAGCCACCGCCGGCCACCACCACCGTCGACCACCGCCACCGCAAACCACCCAAAAAAAAAGTCAAAATAAAAAAGGTTACCAAACACCAAAAAAAAAACTCAAAAAAAAAAAGATTATCAAACACCCACTTGTTTTTGTAAAAAAAGAAAAAAAAAGCTGCTTTTTAAAAACTGAAAATCAAAAAAAAAAATTTGTCAAACCAACCCTTAGTTTCTTGAATGAAATTTGAATGAGACGGGTTTACACTAGGGAAAATACTTACATGTATTGTACATATCCTTTCAGCGTTCAATGACTCCAATGCCTCTGCGGGGTACATGTGGCGAAAGAACAACTCAATAGTGGACAGTCCACCATAAAAAAGAAGCGGATGGAGTCCACTATATGCTACTTTTATGGGCGGCTGAGAACACCCCCCCTTCCCTCCTTCCCCTTCTCCTCCCCCTCCTTTCCCCGCTGCAATAACACAAACATTTGTAACTCCATTTGCTTAATTTGTCCTTGCCATATTCTCAGATTGTCAGTTGGTGTGTTCATACTTACCTCACTATGGCCTATGGGTATGCCAAAACTATGTTTTTATATGACGTTGGAGTTTACTACATATGCAAGATTCAGATATGTACATTTGGGTTCTCTTCAATAGTAATATTTTTTTCAGGTTGAGATGACTTCAGCCTTTACTCCATATATGGGTTTGAGGAGATATGCATATTTTGTAGATCTTTTGCATGCTATTTACCTGTTATTTCTCTGTTCAGGCGTTCACGAACCAAATCCTAGAGTTTGGTGATTGTCCTAGAGAGAGTGCTATAGAGAGAGGGATTGTCTTGTGACTTATAGTTTGTGACTTATTGATTTCTTGGGATATCTCTAACCTTTATGTAGAGATAATATTTAGAGACAGACTTTATCTCAAATACTTAGGAGATAAAGAAATATTTATCTCATATCTTAAACACTTAGGAGATAAATATCCTCTGAATAACTGTAATTATCCAGACTAACAAATACACATTATCTGTTAGTGGGTGGATAATGAGTCCATTGACCTAATTTATTAACACGATTAAATAAGGCAATGAATTAGTGGAGAGAGAAAGTTAAAAGACTTAAAAATAAACATTTATCTTTTGACAGTAAAATCAAAAGTATTGATGTTATTATGATTCAATAGATATAAGAAGTTAAGAACTATTATAAGAAGTAACTATAGATTAAACAAAAAAAATAAAATCATTCATTGATCTTATTATATTGTAGATAGATGTACTCCGTATTACAGTATTACAATAGTGCTGTTGTTATGTTCCATATAAATCAAAAGTAAATGAAACTTGAGGGACATTTTTTTAATACTTGAGCGTTTAAGTTCGATAAATGTTTTAGATTGATTTTCAATTTTATAAGTAATATTGCTATAAATGCAGATCCAAATATGAATGGACAGATGTTTTGAAAAAAGGAACCATGCATCTAATATTTTGACAATGAACTTAGCCATGAATCTAGCACTAAGGAGATGAGAAGTCTTCTAGAGGTCATACCATTAATTCATTAAAGTCAACAGCTAAGGATATTGATAGCATTACAAAAAGTTTAAGGGGTATTTGTGTCCAAAAAATGATTTACACTCATCCACACTTTTAAAAGTAGTATATATATAGATAGATAGACTAAGTAGAGTTTTTTCCTAATTAATACATGTTTAAAACTTAATTACCAATTTACTTATTTTTTAAACTTATTTACTCGCATACCACATTTTTGAAAATTGTTGTTTCAAATCACGATTTCAAGGTAGAAATCGCTGTTTGAGTAAGCAAAACTAAGAAGGTAATGTAAGCAAGATGTCCTCCTTATCTCCTGTTAGTGTTTTTTCAAAATATAGTGTCAAAGTGGTTCATTTTATTTGTCAAAATGATGAAAGGAAGATGAAGAGGCAAAGAGGAAGGAATCCCACATAGAAGGGAATTGAAAAAGTAAGTGGGTATATAATAAAGAACTTCACTTACTTTAATACTTATGTGGTATGTTAAGGTGTATGCATGTGCACCGAGTATGGTGCGAAGCACCATACGAGGAACGATCGCACGCACGCACGCGCGCGCGTGGCAGTGGGCTGTGAGGCGCAATGTGGCGCTTTGATGGCGCACTTTGCACGTGCGCATCGTCACGAGACGCGATTAGACGCCTTTAAGTTTTCGTGACGAAAACTAGGCCGTCGGTGCAACAGATCAGGTCGGATCCGACTGTTAGCAGCTGAGTGGTTACACTTGCACTGGTTCGGGTTATGCCCGAACGGTTGCACCTGTTAGGCAGCTGGGTGGTTCCAGTTCGGGCCAGACCCACCTGTTGAGAGCTGGTTAGTTACCAGTCCAGATCTGGACCGTTAATCTTAACGGTTTCTAATCCGACGGTCCAGATTGCTTGGGTGCATGATGAAAGGGTATGACCCTTGATTAGCAACCACTAGTGCTTTAAATAGAGCACAATGGTCCGAAAATCTGACCATATATAGATGAGCCTCTACTCTCTTCTCTTTTCTGCAGATCTTTTACAATAAGAAATTTCTGCAGAATTTCTTAGTTGTAAACCCGTTATCCAGCATTTCATACACTTTTCTGTGGAGTGAATATCGTGTGTGCAAGCGCTATTCACTAGTGCGCTTCACAAGCCATGTACCATTGCCGCTTAGAAACTTGGCTGCGACTGTTGGTAGAGTAGTTATCCTAATTTCTTAACCGGAAAACCCAACTGGTTCGTGAGGATTTCTGAAGGAGATCAACAGCACCAAAAAGGGAGATGAAAGAAGGGAGCTCAAAGTGATGGTCTCCCATTTTTTCGTTTGGAGGTTTACTGACATACTCGACAAGCCTTTAAGTTGAATATGAACTCATTCGCAAGTATATGCTCCCCCCTGTATCCACAAGTCATGTTCTATTTCCTTTCCTTCAGTCCCCCCATTTGATCCAGTTTCCTTCTAGCAATGCATTTCTACTACAACAGTCTCAATACCATCTTATTCTTTGAGCAAGTGAAAAGAATAAAGAATAAGATGACAACCGCATAAGTTAGTTTCACAATAGGCCACAACAAATTTGGAGCTTCTATTGCAAGCACATGTTATTGGTGAGCAGACACTGTGAAATAGAGAAGTTGCAGAACCTGTTTTCAACTATAGACAACGCCAACATACCTAAACATGTATATTTCTAAGTGTTATAAGTCTATTGTGGTTACATGTGCACCATTTATCTAATTGTTTGTATGTGTACTGGTAATAAACTAATTAGTGCCTTAAGGGTGTTGTGTTCTTTAAGCAGAACTTGGCGCTTGTCAGTCATGAATCAACCCAGTTTCTTTTCAAATACAATTGCAATTTGCAATCCTCGAATGAGATAGAAACTAGTATCATTTTTGAGAAGATAAATATTTATACAAAACGATATTGAAACATCCACTTGGTCTTTATTATTATTCTGCAAAACCTAAAGATAGAGTGGGGCAGGCAGAATTGGGGAAGCACTCATCTGATATCTCCATCTGCCAAGTTGATGTCAGAGGATGGGAGAACCAATACTTGAGGTGCCAACACAACCAACATACTTAGCACTAAACACAATTGGAGAAGTCATTATTAGTTTCTCTGACTTCTCCCATTAAACACAATGGGAGAGGTCATTAGATTCTCTGACACTAGCTTTTCTTTTTTAGTGTTTCTTCTTACATTCCACCTACAATTTTAAATTAAGGGGTGGAGATGAAACAAAATCCAAGAAACACCATCCATTCCAAGGGACATTAGTGACCCAAAATCGTCTCAAATTCATTACCATATTTGATAGCAGTACTTTTGGATGCGTTAAAGAATTATTAAAAGATTTTGTTGCCCTCTTATTTGACTCCAATAGCCACTGGATTTTGCAATGTGGAATGAGAAGAGGAGCAAGAAGTCAACCCTCCCATCTTCACGAATCTGAACTTGTGAGAAAATCTAAATTTTGCATCTGGCTGGCATATAGGGCACGGCATGACCTGTAAGTCAAGGTGATGTACATAAATGTAGCCTCTTAGTCAACCCTTCTCAGAATATTGTATAAATTTCCAAGTGTTATAGGTAAGAATTCATTATAGATTCCCAGTTGTAAGTTGTGGTAAAAGGCAAGCAGCTTCTGGGTGGTTCCCTATTGAGGTTTAATATAAAATGATCCACCCCAGAAAGTGCAGCAAACACTAAACTAAGCATAAAATGCAAGAATCATCATTTAGCAAACTTCAACTTTAGGCGTAGAGTTTGTTCAGCCTAGGTTTATATCTTTATATTACATTAAAATATGAGTGGACTATGTTATTTTCACTTTGTCTCCGTCTTTCACATCGCATCATCATCCATCCCCCGGACCCCTCCATCTTCCCACCCACCTCTCTCTGCTATTAAAGTATAAACCATAATCTAAACTGAATTTCTTAGCCAAACTAGTGAGGCAAATGGAAAAACTTCACAAGCCTCAAGTCACTCTCTTTTGTGCAGTTTTCTTCTTTTTACTTCCATTGAAGACCACAGCATCAGCAAGAACAGAAGCAGAAGCTCTAGTGGCATGGAAGAACGGCCTACCATCCTCTTCTCTGGATTCATGGTCCCTCACCCACCTCAAAAACTTTTGCAACTGGACAGGCATTGCCTGCAACCGTGCAGGTACCGTCTCGTCGATAAATCTCTCGGATACAAGTCTCTCAGGAACACTAGCCTCATTCAGTTTCACATCATTCCCAAACCTCACCCATTTGGACCTCAACAACAACAATCTGACTGGTTCCATTCCACCCACAGTAGGGAACCTGTCAAAGATTGCCTTCTTAGACTTGGGTAACAATTATTTTGGCGAAAGCATTCCATCAGAGATTGGACAGCTAAGGGAGCTTCAATATCTTAGCATGGTCAACAACAATCTCAGTGGAGTTATTCCATATCAAGTTAGCAATCTTCAAAAGGTATGGTACTTAGACCTCGGGTCAAATTACTTGGAAACTCCCGACTGGTCAAACTTTTCGGGCATGCCTTTGCTAACCCATCTCAGCCTTTCTCTCAATTCCCTTACTTCAGAATTCCCAGATTTCGTACCCAGTTGCCCAAACCTGACATTTCTTGATTTGTCACTAAACCAGCTTACTGGTCCAATTCCTGAATTAGTTTTTACAAATCTTGGCAAGCTTGAATATCTGAATCTAACCGATAACCTATTTCAAGGACCATTGCCTAACAATTTTTCCAGACTTTCCATGCTGAAAGATATGAGGCTAGGAAGAAATAACTTTACAGGCTTAATTTCTGGGAATATAGGTTTCTTACCTGATCTTGAACTTGTTGAACTGTATAGCAACTCATTTCAAGGAAATATACCTAGCTCACTAGGCCAACTCAAAAAGCTTCAAAAACTTGATCTCAGAATGAATCGGTTAAATTCTACGATTCCTTCTGAGCTTGGTTTGTGTAGTAACCTCACCTACTTGGCTCTGGCCGTGAATTTACTTTCTGGGGCACTGCCGTTATCTTTATCTAGTCTGACCAAGATTTCTGACCTGGGGTTATCAGAAAACACTCTTTCCGGTGAGATATCGCCTTACTTTGTTGCCAACTGGACAGAGTTGACATCTTTGCAGCTTCAAAACAACCTCTTCAGTGGGGAGGTTCCACCCGAAATTGGGCTATTGACAAACCTCAATTACCTTTTTCTGTACAATAACAGTCTTACAGGGCATGTCCCAGAAGAGATTGGAAAGTTGAAAGGTTTGATAGGTTTAGACATATCGGGGAATCAGCTTTCAGGTCCAATTCCACCAACGATTGGAAATCTCACAAACCTCGTTATCCTGCAGCTCTTTTCCAACAATCTTAGTGGAACACTTCCCCCTGAGATTGGTAATTTAACATCCCTGGTTACACTTGATATCAATACTAACCAATTCAGTGGGGAGTTGCCTGATACCATTTCTAACCTAGCAAATCTACAGACACTCTCTTTGTTCACCAATACTTTTTCGGGCATTATTCCAAGGGACTTGGGAAAAACCAGTCCCCTTTTGGCCAATGTCAGCTTTTCAAACAACAGTTTCTCTGGAGAATTGCCATCTGGATTGTGCAGTGGTTTTGCTTTAGAACAGTTTACGGTGAATGGCAACAAACTCACTGGACTGCTACCGGATTGCTTAAGAAACTGCTCAGGTCTGTCTAGACTCCGCCTTGATGGGAATCAATTCTCTGGAAATATCTCTGAGGCGTTTGGAGTTCATCCAAATCTTATTTTTGTCACTCTCAGTGACAATCAGTTTATTGGTGAACTCACACCCAAGTGGGGAGAATTTGAAAAGCTCACTAATCTACAGATGGACAGAAATAAGATTTCTGGGGAAATTCCTGCTGAGCTTGGGAACTTGACACAGTTGCGCTTCCTAAGCCTGGCCTCAAATGAATTGACTGGTGAGATTCCAACTGAATTGGGAAGGCTTGGTCAGCTTTTCAATCTCAGTTTAAGCAACAACCTTTTGACAGGAGAGGTCCCTCAGAGTATGGGCAACTTAAGAAGGCTCCAGTATCTTGATTTATCCGCAAACAAGTTAGATGGAAACATACCAAATGAGCTTGGTAATTGTGAAATCTTACTGAGCTTAAATTTGAGCAAGAATGCTTTTTCAGGGGAAATACCAGCTGAGCTGGGCGGATTGTCTGTGCTGCAGTATCTTCTGGACCTAAGTAGCAACTCTTTATCAGGAACAATCCCTTCAAACTTGGGGAAACTCATCTCAGTTGAGAATCTCAATCTTTCACATAACAATTTGTCAGGTAGAATTCCTCCAGCACTATCTGGCATGATCAGTTTACGGCTGATTGATTTCTCCTACAATGAGTTGTCAGGACCAATTCCTATTGGCAACGTATTTCAAGAAGCACCAGGAAACGCTTTTGTGAGTAACTTCGGTTTGTGTGGAAATGCAAGTGGATTGTCCCCTTGCTTTGGAACTTCCTCAACTAGGAAATCAAAAGGATACAATAAAAAGGTTCTGGTCGGAGTCCTTGTTCCTGTTGTATGCTTGTTGCTTTTGGTGACAGTCTTTGCTGTATGTTTCATAATTCGTACAAAGACCAAGCAGCATGATGAAGAGACTGAAAGTAGCCAGGAATATGAGAACTCCGAGTCACTGATTTGGGAAAGAGAAGGAAAATTCACATTTGGAGACATAGTGAAAGCCACTGAAGACTTCAGCGAGAAATTCTGCATTGGAAGAGGAGGATTTGGAAGCGTTTATAAAGCGAATCTGCCTACAGGCCACCTCGTGGCAGTAAAAAGACTCAATGTATCAGGCTCTAGCGACATCCCGAAGATGAATCGATGGAGCTTTGAGAATGAGATTCGAACTCTGACAGAAGTCAGGCACCGGAACATTATTAAGTTCTATGGATTCTGTTCCAAGGAGGGGTGCCTGTACTTGGTTTACGAATATGTAGAGAAGGGCAGTTTGAAGAAAGTTTTGTATGGCGAAGATGGGGCTCTGGAGCTAGACTGGGGTACAAGAGTGAAGATTGTGCAAGGATTGGCTCATGCGCTTGCTTATTTGCACCATGATTGCTCTCCACCTATTGTGCACCGGGATGTATCACCGAATAATATTCTGCTGGAGCCAGGGTTGGAGCCACGACTCTCAGATTTTGGCACTGCAAAGCTGTTGAGCTCAGATTTGTCTAATTGGACCACAGCTGCAGGGTCTTATGGCTACATGGCACCAGGTGAGCTTGAAAATATGTCTTATAATTGCCTTTTCGCCAATTATGTTTTCGTAACTTATTGAATTATTTGTTTTTGATGCGTAGAGCTTGCTCTTACTATGAGGGTCACAGAGAAATGTGATGTTTATAGCTTTGGAGTGGTGGCATTGGAAGTTATGATGGGAAGGCACCCAGGAGAGTTCCTATCGTCTCTACAGCCGTCCACAACGACCACGTCACTGTCCACTGATCCAGATTTGTTTTTGAAGGACGTACTAGATCAACGGCTTCAACCTCCCATAGGCCAATTAGCTGAATTATCGGAGTTCATAGTCAATTTGGCTCTGGCATGTACACGCTCCAAATCAGAATCACGACCTTCCATGCGTTTTGTTGCACAAGAACTATCGGCCAAAACTCAGGCTTACCTGGCCGAAACTACGGACATGGTAACAAGTGGCAAGATATCAAGCTTACAGAAATAGTTAGTACATCAACTAATTGGTAAATTGTGATCTCTTGGCTTTGCAAAAGAAACAGATTCCTTAGTATGCTAGCCAAACTTGCAGAAAATTAGTTATTACTATGTCTATGTCCATACAGTGATGAATGTTGATTTACAATCTTAAAGAGTTTACTTTGTTACTGGAAACCATATTACATTCTTGTGTCCGTAAATTTACATAAGCAAGTTTCACGCTTGTTGCTAGGAACAAAGTAACAAACTTTCTCTTGCTATGAGAGAAACCATTTCACATTCTCTGAGTGCTTAATTCCAACTGAACGACAAACCGAGATAAGAGGCAGAGATTTGACAGACACTAAAGAGGGGAAAGCCAAAAATCCTCGAACGATGACTAGCACTCGACTCCACATTGTTTGAGAATCGGACCAGTTTGCTTAGGCAAGAAAGGATCAATTCGAACCCAAACCAGAGAAAAGATTGAAGCTAGAAGAATGGACCAAAGGACAACGATTGTGGGAGTCCTGTTTTGCCTTCCCATCAAACCCTTAAGGAAAGGATAGAGATGAACAATGACCCAAAATGCAAAGAAAAGCTTCCCAAATAAGGGACCCCACGAACCATACCCGTTGTTAATGGCATCGGAAACTCCAGCCACGACACCAACCATATTCAAAATTATGAGAGTGGTTGGCGGAATAAGAAGGGTGGTCCATTTGAAAAGGTAGAGTTCCCCAAACTCGGCATCATCGGCTGCTTTTGCTGTTACGGTGAAGTTTGTATCAACTCCAGCAAGAACCTTCAGAAGGCCTTGGAACACGGCAAAAAGATGTGCTGAGACACCACCGATGACCCAGAATTGTTCATTGCGCCACAAGTCTTGGATGCTAACCCTGCTCCATCGTAACTCGAGGACAGCAGTTACTATGATGGAGAGGAAAAGAGCAAGGAACCATATGCTAGCAAGGTTGTTGAGCTGCATAAATCAACTCTTTGATCAGAAAGTCTCCAAAAAGACCATCTGCAAAAATTTGCAACTCAACAAGTTTGGTAAAAGTACTTACCGTTGGGATGATAAATTTTCCTGTGAGCAGGCATACAGCCGGAAGTGTGCAGTAGAAAAGCAAAGGGATGGAAGTGAACGGGTACACAATGGTGTTTAAGTAAGCAAGTCTCTGTAGCCATTTTAGCTTTCCTCCATAGCCATACCAAAGAGGGCAATGACGGCTAAGGAAGATTTCAACAGAACCAAGAGCCCATCTCAAAACTTGGTGCAACCGATCTGATAGATTTATTGGAGCTGATCCCTTAAAAGCAGCTCTTTCTGGCATGCAGTACACTGATTTCCACCCTCTACAATGCATCTTGAAGCCTGTCAAAATATCTTCTGTAACTGAACCATAAATCCACCCAATCTGACAATAAAACAAGCTTATTAGCTTACGGATAAATTGAAAACAAAACTTTGAAATGTCAATCATTCAGATGATGTCATTGGAAGACACTGCAAAGTTTAGGTTCAACATATAGATGGAGTAGACTAAAATGATACTCGCCTCTTTGCCCCATTCAGTCTTCTCTTCATAGCCACAACTAATGACATGAATGGCTTCTTTAATAAGCGCTGTAGAGTTGGTTCCTTCGGGAAGGCCACCATTTTCCATCAGAGTAGAAGTAATAAAAACTGGCGATTGCCCAAACCGCTTTTCAAAGTTCTTTTGAGACATGAGCGATGATTTCTCCAACTCGTCGTAGCCTTCTAGCCCTTCTTCTATCTCTTCAAGATCAAAGACAGGTCCAGATGATTTCTTCGAGTAGGTTTTACCCATCGACTTTTTCTTGTTTTTGTTGTAATGCCCTCCAAGGCCAAGCAAAGACTTTACACCTTTCTTCTTGGACTTTGACTTCCTTGAACCCCCACAACAGCAGCAGCACCATGAGGGCCAGCAGTCGCATGTCATCTTGGGACGCTTCTCAGACACTGGCGGATCATAACCGTACAATGCCTGCCTGTTGAATACACATCCTGTGCCGACATAAACTGGTCCTTGGATCCCATCAAGGCCTCTCATGTTAATCTATAGGTAACCAAAACAACATCGCAAGCATTAGTTCACATTGCATATTTTTAAGATTTTGCAATGAAAAACATAGAATTAGGTGAGACTCACATCGAAGAACACAACGTTGCGATTAGCATATCTATCGTGGCGATCAATACCATCAAACCTCTGCGGAAATTGGACATAGCAGAGCTTCTTCCCAAGCTGGGGATCCATTAAGAAGCACATAGCTTCTCTAACAGCCTTGCTATTGTTGATATAGTGGTCACAATCCAGATTCAACATAAAGGGTGCGTTGGTTAGCACTGCAGAGACTCGAACCTAGGTGATACAATGATATTACAACAGTGGATCAGTATCATCAGCACCTCAGCATCATTTACTCAGCCATTTTATTGCATTGCAACTCACCATTGCATTCATAGCTCCAGCTTTCTTGTGGTGCTGATATCCTGGTCGTTTCTCACGCGAAACATAGACAAGTCGCGGCAGCTCTTTGCCTTCAACATCAAGTGCACCTTCACTTCCTAAGTAAACCTGTATATCAAAGCACCATGTTACATATGCTGGCAAAGGTCAACACTGCAAACACCAAAAGGAAATACTACATACCCCTCCTCTGCTCCACTGCATACATGGGGAGCTGCACAATTAGGGGCGTGTGGCCTTCTCGTGCAAAGTGCTGTCAACGAGCTAATAACTTGTAAAGACATACTGACTATTTCCAGTCTCTCCAAATAACAGGCCATGTCAAAGTTGGTTTTATGAAATTCTCTTTTTACTTTTAACTATGCCCCTCCATAGACTTACTTGCATGTTGGATATCAACCATTTATTTTGTAAATTATTTGTAGGCAATGTTATATTTTTAGAGCCAAAAAGAAAAGAGGTCAATTTGATGGGTTGGGAGAGTATTCGAAAAGGACTCGCACCTGAATCATGCCAGGATGATCACGGGTGAGGTTCCCCGGCCATGGGGTACCATCTTGCATTACCCATCCTTCTTCTGGCTTCTTTTGAGCCTTTGCCACCAATGCGTTAATCCTCACCTTGAACTCTTCATACTCTCTCTGCGGTACAAACAAAAATCTTCGTATGATCAATTGCTGAGAAATATTAGAAAGACATAACCATCAATATACACCTGCATAGTTATAATTGTGCTTACTTTCATTGCTCTGCGGTCTTTCACAAATGTTGGTTGGACTTTATCCTTCAAATAGTCAATCTTCTCTGAGAAATAAAACTCAGGAGCCCTTGGCTCAATGCTATACTCCTTGCAAAATGGCACCCACCTCCTAGCAAACTCAGCTGTCTCGGATAGAGTATCGAAAAGTAACATTGATGCACCATCATCCGACACATAGCAACTGATCTTCTCAACTGGATAATCAACTGACAATATAGATAGGACTGTGTTCGCGGTGATGATTGGTGGCTCCTTAAGAGGGTCCACAGAACTCACAAAGACATCAACCGGGCTTAAACCATTTGGCTCACCCTCATGCTCGAACCTTAGGGACAGGCGATCCAAGTAAGTTTCGCGGTTGATGGGGAACCATTTGGGGAACTGGTCAAGTATCCAAGAGAAGCCAAACCATATCTCACATATGACAGAGATAAGCCATAGAGGGAAAGCATCATAAGCTGGTGTTAAGATCCGGAAGTGAAAGAAGAAGCCAAGGATGATGAGGCGGAGTACAATGACTATGCGATATGGGTTAATTAGGCTTGATGCAACAGGGACCTTCCGCCAAAGAGGTTGCCTAGCTTCAGCCATACTGTGCCATAGGATCACAAATGCAGTCAACCTCTACCATGCAATCTTCATTATCATGTCAAATTCCTTAGTTTGTGCACAATAGTGAAAGCAATATATGAGTGATGGAGTTAACTACTACACTACATTGGTCATTATCTTCTTGTGTTCCTTAGTTGATAAACAAGATCACAGAGATGGCAGACGCGGAGAAGAAAATTATGTCATTGGAGGAAGGTAAAACGATTGATGCATAACATGGCATATTTAGCTTTAATATTCATGAAAATATCATACTTCTCTGGATTAATCACTTTGGAATCAGGGGAATGAATATAGTAGAGTACGAAATAAGAACAAAAAAGAACAAAAAGTAATCTTACAGGTAGTCATCTTCCTCGCCTTGATCATTTCCACCATCACCTAATTTGGGAACTAAACCTCTCTTCCCTTGCCTGGCTTTCCATTTCTCTACTCTCTCTTTCCATTCAGCATTAGTGTAAGTCTCTTTCTCTCCTTCAAAATCCTTGCCAACAACTATAACCAACATAATTCCACAAAGTGATTAATCATCAGTACATCTAACGATCCAATTGTGTAGAAACCCATAAAACTTGACATAAGTTTGCTTACCACTTCCAGCAATGGAAGAGAATGCAGGGCCACTGGGATGCCATTGCTGTTGGTTATGGTCCCCATTTTCCTAAAAAGTTCACCAGGCTATATGAGTAATTGAGTCTGCTTACTGTTTAATTCATTATGAATAGCAGAGATCAAATAACGACCAATCAGTTTTTGATGGTGATCTTGTCAGTCACAATGACGCTGCATCTAACACTAAATCTGGACCATAGACACCGAAAGACCATCCCCAGTTACATGGGGGCATAGGTGATTGAATTGTGGTGTCTCACACATGTTAAACCATGCAATAATTTTCATTTTGAAGAAATTTAATTGACCTAGTTACATAGTTATCCATGAAATTAAGCAAACTGAATGCTCTTGTTCTGAAATCAAAGAAGAACTTGTAATCATCCTGTCAGCAAGCTAGTCATATAGTTGGTGCACGTATCAGTATTGAGTTCTTAGATTATGTTACCGAGGGGGTATTGACATGCTGCTGATCTCGGCTCTCTTGCTGGTGATTTTTCAGCTGAAATTCATCCTCAAAATCGTCTGCGTCAATGTTTTCTTCGTCATCTCCAGCAACTCTTGCACAACCTACAGAAACAACAGAACCTACCGTAAGTTTGTTCCACGAAGTTTGCACTAGACAGATCCCATAAGCACAGACATATAGACCGTGAAAGTTCAATATTTCACGATGCATGAATTGCACCGATTCACATTATTATGTATTAAAAAAGGACCTTTGTGACGCTTATAGCGAGTGTTGCACTGTGGACAGCACTGATTGCCTTCGCTCCTTTCATACTCGTAGCAAGGCCGACAAACCGGGAATCCGCACTCATAACACGCAACGAACAAGTTGCCATTTTCCCTAAGCTCTATTTCATCCCCACAAACCCGGCATATCTTTGATGCTGCCTCACGCGTTGGTGGCCGATGCTGCACCCAAAACACGCACATTTCAAATCAAACGAATGAATGCCCATGCCATAAAACCCGATCACAAGGATCAAAAGAAAGCAAAATAAGTTAGTCAGTCACCTCTTCGGCGCCATGCAAGACATGGAGCTCATTGCGGCCATGAGAACCTGCAAAGAGGCCAGTCATGGTGTCTGACGCCACGGAAAATGGGATGCAAATAAGACCTCTGAGGTGGGAGAAAGATGGGTATGAAGGGTTTTAAGGATCAATGGTGATGTTGCTTGTGGTAGGATACAGAGACAGAGAGAAATGAGTGCGTGTGTGTGTGTGTGTGTGTTGAAAGTCTACCAAACTGTGAGTTGAGGGGTCGCAGGTTTGATTGGAAGAGACGTTAGCACCGATAGGTTGGCAAACACTTTGTAATGTTATGGTCACTGCGTAGCATGTATCTTCGTCCCAAAGCGAAGGCTGGTGCCAACGGCCATAGGAAAGCTTGGTAATGGAGATTAGAATGGAAGTGCAAGACAAAAGCAATTAGCAGGTGCATTTTAGTTCATCTTTTCAGACATAACTTAGCTCTCTGACAAAATGTAGTAGTTAAAATAGTATCAAGTTATAGCTCTTCAAAAAAGAGAAAATTTTGAATGGTTTTGGAGTAACGAGTGGCCGGTTATGGCTGCTCTCGTGACCCTATCAATTCAATGGATGATTATTCTTTGAGACCATAAAAGATCGTTTAGCTTAAATATATGAAAGAGGTTAATTGCCCCAAGTTTAAGTCTCGTAGACTCGCAAAGTTTGTAAGTTTCGGCCTTTCATTAAACTTATATACTATTATAGGAGTTGTTTAATTCAATTTTTTTAGTCATGGACATTTTGAGTTGATTACGGGTGGTATTACTGTTCTGCATTTAAGTTTCTTGTATTTCAATTTAATTTAATTTTTTTTTGGTCTTTAATGCATTTCCACTGTGACGCTCCATTTGATTACCATTTTTCTATTTTTTTTTTCTTTTTTCTTTGTTTGAGTTCATTGAAAAAAAAACGTCATATCAGAAAAGGTGAAAACAGGAATTAATTTGTATGGTTACCATTTTCAGAAATTATATAATAACAACCAATTAAATACGAACCTCAGAAAAATGAAATCACTTCGATGTGTTCTTTAAACACCAGTTTTAATCACATTTGCATGTCAAAATGAGTGGGCTGAATTTCAATAAAAATATGTGCAAGGAATTGGTGAATAGAGTTTGACTTGAAAATTTGGGAAACAAGAGGGCAGCCAAACAAGATGAACAAATTCTGCAAAATATAAAAAATGGAAATAATAACCAAACGAGATTTGAACCAAAGAAAAACTTGTCAAAATCCGTGGGTTGTACTTTAAATTCTGCAAATGCGCCCATCATCTATCTAAATATTTGCTGTTTTCGGCACTTCTAGACAGATGCAAAATTATAAATTGAACTTTAGCCAAGTCAGAGTACAAGAAGAGAAGCGGAAGGTACTTCAGCAGGTGATGGAATTCTTCTTGATTATTGCTGTTGCTAGGTAGAGACAAAGCCCATTCAACAAAGTGAGCATTAACATCATTCAAGAGGTACCTTAGAAATCACAACAACAGCATCAACATCAACAGCAACCTTTCAACCTTCAACATTTTGCCCTCTTCACTAATTGTAACAGGAAAGAATCATATCAAGGCACTTCCATTCTCCGGCTCTTCAGCAGGAAAGAATCTCACACTTCCTTTGAACAGATACAAGTTCTCGAGGAACCCAAAATGTCTGTCTATTGACTATGGCAAGAATCCGCATGCCCTGCTGCAGTTTATGCACGGCGACAGATCAAGAAGAGAGATACTAGACTTAATGGCTAGTACTACTAAAATCTGGAAATTGTTAAATCTGTATATGCAGACATTTGTGCCATGCTGCTGCTTAAGCAGTTTGAACAAGCAATCTTCAGCATGGAATTAAATTGCATCAATTCAGCACAATTTGGCAGACACCATTAAAAATTCGTCATCATTCACATTATCATCATGCAAATACGGAAGTATCTAACAAATACTTTTATTCATATACCGAGTATTATCAAAGCATGGGTGAGAAAATCTGTTCAGAGCTGAATCCTTACAGGCTAACAACCAGAAAAGTCAATAAATGGCAGCCTTGTGCTCCGCTAGATATTGCTCAGCATTCATCCTCAGACCACTTATCAGTTAATTCAAGAATATGATACCAAAAAATCAAAATTTGCTTATCGACTAGATTGAAGGACAGCACAAGACAATGCTGATGAATCTAAGATAAATAAGAGGACACGAAGTCATTGCCGCCTACCATTCAGCTCTATCCGTTCTCAAGGAATGAGATATCCATGTATCAGCATTATATCGTCAGTTCTAAGAGGACTCATTAAGTTTGACACGCTTCAACGGTTGGGAATCAGAACGATCAACGACAATTAGCTCAAGATCCCCAGAAGTTTCAGTCTCAGTGTCGGGTACCTTTAGCTTCTCACCCAAATTCTGAGAACTTTCTTCTGATATACCAGTTTCGTGATGGTCCACTGGTGAGGTTCCTCGTTCATTTTTGGCAGGGGAATTTGCAATTGCACCACTCTCTTGAGCAGAGAGGTTGTTCATGGTGGAGGATGAAGCCTTGAGCATGTCATTACCGGACTTCTGTTGCTTCTCAAACATCATCTGGAGGTATTTCCCTTGCTCTTCTATACGCAGCTGTAGGTTTCTCTGAATCTGTAGAGCAAGTCATACATAGGAAAAAGGTATAAGATGACTAGTCCACCATGCTACTGCAGTTAGAGGAACAGTACAACGCAAAAACATTTCCTTGTATACCCATTGGAAGATAAGTTAGAAAGTCTATGGGACGAGATTATGCTACAGTATTTCCATTTTCACCTAGCTGCAGATCCGAGTCGTAATAGCCATGGCGGCATAACAATGTTCTGATTGTTAACCATTGCAGTTTAGAAAGGATACATAGCAGGATATAAGGATACTAGTATTGAGCACATGCGTTGCTCGTAAATATAATCGAAAGAAATGTTTGAGTTAATATTATTATCTTTTTTTGGATCAAAATAATTTAATTCAATTATATTCTTATTTCTTTTGTGACTTGTATTAGGAGAAATGTATATCTGATATTCACAATTGCAATCAATTTAATGTTTAAAAATATTCTTTGTAGGCTTCTAATTGAAGAAATGTTTGATGGTACTGCTGAAAATAAAAGCAAATAGAGAGATTAGAATAATGAATCTACATCTTTGTTTTTGTAATCTGTTAAATTGATTTATGGTTAAGATTTGTAATTTTCAAGATCAGGTGTTTTACATTTATCAATAAGAAATGCAAAATACCCGGTCTTCAACTGCAATAACTAAACATATTTTCAGTTCAATTTGACAATATATTTAAGCCTTTTTTTATGCATATTTAACCTTTTTTCCTTTTCTGTTTTTGTTTTTCCAATAATTTATTGTTTCTTAATTGATTTTTCACGTATTTCAATTTCTTTATTTTATTTTTCTTTTTCAGTTTTTCAATTAGTTAATTATTTGCTAACCTAAAAATTCAAAAGAAAAAATCACAGTTCTCATTAACCAGTTCAATATCTAATGTTTATTTCATTTTAACCAAATTAAAAAGAAAATAATAAAGGAATTTCTTTGTTCTGTTTTTCTTTCTTATCACACTTTTCATTTTTCAATGTATAGAATAGATTCATTACCCAATGTTCTTTTAATTTTATCAAAATTTAAAAGGAAGTAA
The DNA here is from genome assembly GCA_033070095.1 of Escallonia herrerae. NCBI lineage: Eukaryota > Viridiplantae > Streptophyta > Magnoliopsida > Escalloniales > Escalloniaceae > Escallonia > Escallonia herrerae. Next base: position 147,045 of record JAVXUP010001463.1, on the reverse strand, counting down.
TAAAAGAAGGATAAAAATGTAATTGACGTAATCAACGGCTGACATAATTGTCCAAAAATAATTTACAACATCATACTTTTATAGGTAGTGTGTATGCACACACACACACACATACCCTCATACTCACTCACACACACATACATACATATATATAAATATATTTTTTACGATAACACATTCATTGTATAAATGTAGGTGCAGATTAAATTTATGACCTAATGTTCATTAAACGCATTACAAAAAAAAAAAACTATTTAGGGAAGGCGAGAGTTATCATTAGAATAACTAACGGAGGGCAAAATCGAAAATGATTACAAAATTAGTAATTAATAATAGTATTTATGAAAGGACGTGATTGTTATTGAAGTGATTAACGAAGGATAAAAATGGAATAAAATGATTTACAAGATTCATACTTTTATAGGTTGTATAGATGTATAGATGATTGCACGACGTTCCAGGCACACATCTCATTTATAAATTTTTCCAGCAAATTATGGAAATCAATCAGGTAGAAGAAATTCGGAAAAATATTCTGCATAACCCACGGAACTTATTCTTATTTCCAGCCAAAAAGCGCTGCCCAATGCACAAAGCTTCCCCAATTGCGAGGATCAGGGGAGGGTCGAGGTACACAGCATTTCCCCGCTTTCATAAAGAGGCTATTTCCAAGTATCAAATCCATGACCTCAAGGTCACATTGGAGCAACCTTACTGTTGCGCCAAGGCTCCCTCTCAGTTTCAGCCGAAAAAATTATAAAATCTTTCAAAGTTATGTTCAAACCTCAAGCTGTTCATGTAGTCGCTTTTGAACTTCCATCTGTAATCTTAGTGCTTCAGTGATCTCAATTCCCCTGTAACAGTGGAGAAATGTTAGAAATTCAAATGGATATCATATTTTATTGCCGAATCTACTCCAATTTTTGAATTTTCTGCACCCTGATTACTCCAGAACTAAGACGGCACATCGAAGCTATGTTACATGGACTCTTCGGTTTGTGTGAAGTACCTGTGTCGGACACTCGACACTCGGACATGGGTATGGGATATGTGTCCGACACATCTTATAGGATATGTCCTTATGATACTATCTTAGAGTCTTTTGTTTAAATAGTTATTGCTTTGAGACGAGACAAGTTGTCAATTAAAATCAAATGCATCACATAAAACACTTTTTTGCCTTAGAAATAACTAAAAAGCAATAACAAATATGCACATTTTACCGTGTCCCCGTGTCTTGCGTTTTCAAAATTAGACGAGTCGGACACTTGGACGTGTATCCGATCCGGACACTCGTACCGAGTCCATGTAACATAGCATCGAAGTACTTATTAGAGAATAAGCCCGTTCAACTCCAAGATGATGATCATAATTGGTCACCACCATCATTAGCATGACCATCATCTGTGTAACCAAGTTACCACCCTCGCCGTGTCACCATACCTCGAAAGACCATGATAAAGTGTCTATAGTACCCCATAAGGAAAATCTAACTAATTATGCAAGACAGCCTACACAATTATTGTTCAATGACTTTGCCCATTTGGGTTTATTGGGTATCAGTGTTGAATACTGTGCATGAAATAACTCAACGAAACCCTCTTACAAATTCTCTTAATTTTGTTTATATTAAAACAATGCCTTGTGCCACAGCACCAGAGTTAGTTGGTTACCACAATATTCATTGACTTTTTAAACGTGTACTAGACCAATTTGGTAAAGTGATGGACTTGAGTAATATATGTGAAACAGTTGACAGACTTTTAAACATGCACTAGGACTACTTTTTTGTAGAGTGATGGACTTGAGTATTATAAGTGAAATAGTTGAAGACAAGGCCTTTTCATGCGAAGCTTCTCCTCAACTTTTCCACGATATGGCTGGTCCCATTTGCTTGCCGCTACTACTGCAAGAAGTTCAAGGTAGGCAGTGTACCTTCTCCCTGGCAACCTAAGGTTTCTAGATTTTCATGAAGGACTTCCAAAGCTGTGCTAAGATTTAGCGTCATGTGATCATAATTGCATAAAAATGACACTTCATAAAGCAGTCATTCCTGCATTACACACACTACATGGATACATAACTGACATCAAGACTCTTCCTCTTTCCTCCCACAAATGGCCATGTGCAATTACCCAAAGAGAACATTAAGGTCTATAAGCTAGTATTCTTTTTTTAGGATCTATTTCATTAAGGTCTATATTGAGGAATTAAGAATGAGTATCCCGGAAGCTTAATTTTCAAGGTACGTTAGCTTAAGAACGGGTTATGGTGGTAAGCAATGAATATTCAAATTGGGAAATGTACGACTCCATATTGAAAGCATAGTCGACATGAAATAGGAGATTAAGGTAAGCATCAAATTTTATAGATGGTACGCAGGATTCCTCTTGCATTTTAATTCCTTTCAAGACAATAAAAGGGGGTACGTGGTGGGCTAGGGAAAGTGGATTGTGATGCGGTTCGTGAGCTCCAAGGATCTAGAACTAGTAAATTAATGTATCTTCTTTCTACGGCCAATATATGTAATTACACGGACATAACTGTACTATGATAAAGGTAGGCAAATACTGTCAATTTGATGATGTATCAGCTTTTTATGGTGGCCTTCCCTCTTTTGGTGTTGCCATTGATTATTAGGCAATCACACGGTTTGGCATCTTTGTGCCTGATAAGGTAGTTATATTCCTAAAGACTTAGGATGGCTAAAAGGCTTTGCATCACTAGAAGCTTTCAATTTTCAGATTGGACTGCTACTCAATAGAGGGTGGTTGGGCTTCCTTCGTAATTATCTCAGTTTCAGCTCTTCAGGGAGATAATTGTTCCGCCCCCCTGAATTCGGAATAGGAAAACAAGGGCATCAAGAACTGGAAAAGAAACCTCATTACAGGAATGAAATGTGGCAAGCATCCTCTCTGGGGGCTTAACTAGTCACTGCCACCTTACCTAGATAACTCCCTTCTCTTCTTCTACTGCCAAAAAGGAGCAAGTGTCCTCGAGTAAAACTTACCATGAAAAAAATAAAATGCAATTACACACTTTCCCTTTGAATACAATTATGGTATAAGCAAGCATAAAGTAAACTTCCAGCTCAAATTACAACAGTTGTTGGTCAATTCACAAGTAATTTACTTACGTTTTCAAGTCCAGAGATGACAGTTCTCCAATAGGAGTCAGTTTTTTCTCTGAAGATCCTGAAAAAGAAAAATGCATGAGGTAAGGAACCACTATAACTCATTTTAATAGTATGGTTCACCTCACAAAAAGTCAGTAGCCAACTGGGCATTACCATCTTAAATCCCATTAGTAAAAAGGACAAGAGAGTTTAAGGATCAAAAAAGCTGTGCTCAAATAGTACATAAACAGAAACTACTCGCTTTATATAACATAGTGGTGAGACTGCAATGGCCTAGAAAGTACAAAAAATAATACCGTCTGGAGCTACTTCAAGGAAAGAAGCATCCGACAGTGGGATTTATCAAAGGAAATATCTATTTACACATCCTAATACGCTTGTTCACACCCTAAATTGTAGCAGGTTAATATTTCATCACCATTGTCCCTTTGGCGACAAATTATGGTGTCGAAAGCTAATATGGTGTGAAATAGACGCTCCCTCTATCAAAAGCGCACACATATAAATTATTGCCGGAGCGGGGCGGGGCCCGGGGGTCAGCATAACTATGTTATGCTGACTAACAACTTGCCTAAAGGTTCTCCGTCTGATTCCCAAAAAAAATAGAAAGGGGTACCCACACAAGACAAAAAATGTTAATGGAAATCTAGGCAAAAAGAAACCAAGTTCCAAGCTTCACAAGTAGTTCCCTTGTTGTGCTCCACGAACAGGACTCGTCAAGCGCCACTAGTGGCTCTTAGATTGCTCCACGAGTAGCACCCATCAAGCCCAGGAGTATTTCTTTTGATATGGTCCACAAATAGCACTTATCAATCCCCACAAGTGATTCATTCTTCACAATGCACCTGGTCCCATGAATGGCCTAGTTCATATAACATGGTTCCCTTTTTTTGCAGGGACCAAAGTCATACGGGATCAAATTTGTAGACATCATTGACTATGGGACCACAAAGCCAACTGGGGTCCTTGAGATTATTGGTTCGGTGGGTCACAGGGAGAGAAAAAGACTTTAAAGCCGTTGACTACCACATCCACAGAATAATCCAGATGCAGGGCAAAGCTGGTATGACAGCTGCAGAATTCTGGAAAGTCTGATGGCATGTGAGAATCACATGTAAGATTGCCTATTAAGAGGGAGCGATTCCCTAGTACAATTCATCATAAACCAGTCAGCCCCTTTAGTACTATATTTTCTTCTTTTTCATATTTTGAAGCTCAATGAGCTTCACCGACCCACATCGAAGGATTGGCACTTGTAAAAAATGGAAGCAATACGGCCGTCAGTAGTATCCTCTCCCACAACTCACAAGATGTAATGACCGGTCAAAGACTACTGATGTATTGACAGATAAGCCAAAAGCTGTTCCTCTCCCTGCTAGGGGCTATACCAACCATCTCTCCTTTCTACAAACAATACCCTTGAGATAGTGTCTAATAGAAGGGTCTAGATTCTCAAATCCTCTTCTGATAACTAACTTCTACATTAGTTGGCTTGCTATATACTTGTATTGGTGTTTATCCAGTTCGACTTAAATGATAGGAGCTTTAACGGTAGTGGGACCTCAACTATCACCATATTTTAGTGGGACCCTAGGAAGCACAGACTCCGGTGCGGGTACGCGGATACGTCATTTTATAAAAAGAGGATACGGGTGCAGCAAGGATACGGCAAATTTTATATATATATATATATATATATATATATATATATATATATATATATATGTTAAATTGGCAGGCTGTTTTTGGAATTATTAAAAAAAATTAGCTGAATATAGTATTATTGCTTGTTTAAGTTTGGGTATTACTAGTATTTCTAAAAATATATGGGGGTTAGTTTGGATAATAAGCTAATAAGTGGGTTTCAAATAAAGGCATTGAAAATTAAAAAGTCATGTAGCAGCAGTATCATCGAGAAGAGAGAAAGTCTCCTTCTTCCAAGACAATAACCGAGGCAGTAACATTGAGAAGAGAGACAGTCTTCTTCTTCTTCTTCCAAGACAATAACAGAGGCTGTCCTTCCTCTTTTCCAAGACGAGCCATCAGGTACCTCCCCCTTCTCCTTTATTCTTCTTCTTCTTCTTCTTTTTCTTCTTCTTCTTCTTCTTCTTTTTCTTCTTCTTCTTTCTTTTTCTTCTCCGGTAATCAAACGACGATGTCCATAGCCGGACACAGTCGTCGCCAACTTCCAGTCGCTGCCGCTTTCTTCTTCTTCTTCTTCTTCCTCCTCCTCTCTCTTCCCAAGGTCGCCAATCATTATTTCAACCCAGATAACTTGTTCCCAGCTTCAACCTTGAGCCCTCAAGCACCCAGTGCTTGTCCAAGCGGTGTCCCTGCCGTGTCGGAGTCGCATCCGAAGGTCAGCAAATTAATAGAAAAAATCAAATTATCATGGACACGCACCCTGTGCGCACCCAGCCGCACCCACACCCGCACCCGATCCGCACCCAGTGCTGGTGCGTCGGCCGAAATGCCGCACTCGTGCTTCATAGGTGGGACCTCAATTCGCAAGGACATAAACTTATCAAAATTATTCCCCATAAGGACTTCCATCCAAATTTCTTACGAGATTCTCTCTCTCTCTCTCTCTCTCTCTCTCTCTCTCTCTCTCTCTAATCCAATAATTACTGCCATGATACACCTCCATCATCAAACCACCGCTGCTGTGTGCAACACTACCAAACACCATAAACATCATGACAATGATCGATAATTGAGGTCCAAAGTAAGAAACTCATTGAGAGAGATTTGATAATTGAAAACCCGTTAATACAATTCATTTGTTCTTCACGACCACTTCTGCCCTCATACCGCATGAACATTGCCGGTGCCACAACCAGATCACCACCATTGTTGCATGCCATATCCATCATCACAGCCACCAGCAATACCCGCCACCACCGCCGAAAGGTCAACCAGAGCCACCATCGTGAGACCTCAGATCTAATGGTGCAGGTGGATCCACACCAATATCAGCGAACCCGAGCTGATGATAACGATGTTCCCTGATTTAATTTAATGACCAGATCCACGCCAGCATCTTCAACGATGGAGTTTGCACCAAATTAGGCCATTTTTATTCCTTTTGAAACCATAAAAAATTTTAAGGTCATTGGAACGTTTGATTTCTTCCTCTGAATAAAGCAAAAGCGGCATAAGGTTTGGTGGGTTTGGATCTGAGCTTGGTTCTGGTACTTAGTTGCACAAAGCGGGGGCGGGGGCCGGGGTGGGAGCGGGAACGGGGGCGGGGGAGCGTAAGCACCGAGAAGAATCTGAGGTTGTGAGCAGCTTGAATAAATAAATGCGTAAAGAGTATTATCATTTGTTTAGTATAGTTTACATAGCCAACAACAACAGACAAGGAGACTTTAAGGACTTGAAGGAAGAGAGAAATAAGGAATTGAGTTGAAAAGGGCTTGATTTTCAGGTATTCTCTTACTTGTTCCATGCATCTCTATCCAGCTAATGGGATCGAGTTCCCATAGTAGCTTGGGACGAGATCCCATGGAGCTCCTAACTTGGGATCGCAAAAGCGAGTTTCCGAGAGAGAAACGTCACCATATTAGGAGTTTCTTGCAACTAAGTTCTGGTAGTCGTTGGGCAGCCCTTGTCTTATCGGTGAAGATAGAATAAAAAGACGGAGTATTTTTAGTGAGACAAGGTTATCTTGTAAAAGGCAATAATAACCCCAAAAACCATTAGCAAAGACCTTAATACCCTGAATTAACGTTTCTTTTAAGAATGAATAAACGGAAGTCCTTGTATGCATGGTTAAGGTAACTTTAAGTCCTCATCTGAGAGCTTTTGATCTGTATCATAGCCTAACTAAGGCCAACCCATAGATCTGATCAACTATAACCCACTTCATGCACTGATACCATGCAGAACTTTTACACTGGAGGAAGTTTCACTAAGTAGGAGCTTGTTGTTATCCATTCAATGCCTGCAAATGCTTTGGTACCAGATACTTATTGACAAACTAACAACCAGATGGCTGATTAAACAAATCAACAGACTTATCCAAGTAATTATTTGACAAAGAGCAAAAGGGTGAAATGCCGAAGCTTTAAAAATTCTCTCCCTTTTTTTGGTTAAAGCAAACATTTTACGCAGATTAAATGCAAGATTCCAAACAATAATTTATAAAGCATAGGCAGTCGTTATTACCTTCTGACGGATCCGGCTTATATCTAGCTGTTCGATACTTCTGCAACCCAAAGGACAATCCCACATTACCAAATATCCATTTCTGCAGGGAAGTGAAATAAATGGAAGAAGAGAAGGCCAAAAACTCACCTGCAAGTGGCTTTTTACATGGTAGATAGTCAGACCTTCAACTTTCATCATTTTCAGCACGCCTTTGGGAGTAGCTCCTGTGGTCTAAGGTAATGAAAATGCATGCTCAAAATTTGTATCACAGAAATATTATTCATCAAGAGAGGAGGTTACTTTCACTGCCACCAAGCTTGTTGACTGCCTCCACAAAGGCTTCATGGAGTTCCAGTGTCCAGCGCATCCGTGGTTTGTTTGTGGCACCACTTCCGGAAGACGATGGGGTTACAGCAGAGCAAGTTTCCCCCGATAGAGTGGGACGTTGCTGAAGTGCTTGGGGCTGCTGAACTGAGAAATCCGTAGTTGGCCTGGGCACCTGATATGCCATCTGTAGAAACAGAGCGAAAAGACAGAAAAACCCATAATTTTCACCTTAATAAACGGCAAGGACGTAGTTGAAAATGGGATCGTCTTAATCCACCCCCTTTATGCTTGTCCACAGCTCATCTGTTGTTCAAAGATGCAACTTGTCCCTTGTAGAAATGAGGTGGACAAGTATAATAGGGTTAGTCTTCCCCTAAATTTCAAGCATTTTGAAGCTATCTTAGAAACCTTGGGCTGTGGCTCTGGATCTGCAACAGTGGTATCCACAAGAATCTCATTCCAATCAGGAGTAAAAGCATCGTCATCTGTGATTAGCTGGTCTGCCCATTCCTGCCAATCGTTTTGCCTACTAAGATCCTCGGGTGGTATGACACAGCCACTATTGTTGCTTTCCATCTGACTATTTCCAGATGGGGTATTCATGGAATAATCAAGAAAATCAGGTAGCGACTCTGGACACCAGGAATCATTGTTGTTTTCCTTGATATACTGACTTGATGCTGTGGACTGGAGCACTCCAGAAGGATGAGAATGCCTTAGGAGGAGCATAGATGTCCCAGTATTTGATGGCGGAGGAATGAAAGGGGCCTTTCTTGCATTCTTTTCATGAGATGAAACAGATGAAAAATGAAGATCCGTAGAGAATCCTGCTGAGGATGAAAATATGTGACCAGCAATGCCACTATTGGAAGACAACGGAGGAAGAGCATCCGTGTGACTTGGCAAAAATTCCCTTTCTATTGAAACGTGTTGAGAGCCTGGCAATTTGGGATATGTCTCTCCTTGATTGGTGGGAAGAGTAGGTAAAGACGATGATGGAACTCCAGATGAGCCAAGGTTATTGTGCTGCCTTGCACTTGGTCGCTGAAAGGACAGCTCATGTCGTGCCTCCATTGTTAGCGTTTCTGCAAAGGATGTAACGACAGCTATTTAAGAATATATATATATATAGCTTAGTGTCTTCAGATCACCTTTACGATACTCGATACCTGCGACACAGAAATGCTCATCAGATTATTTCGCCACCGCAAAGAGGAAAAACAGTCCACTGCATAACTAACGAACCAAAACAAAAATGCTCATCAGATTTAGATATCAGAAACCAGAGAAATCAAACGAAAAGAAATGCAAGGAAACACAAATATCATCAGCTTTCCACAAAGTCTACAAATATGAGAGAAAATGCCTCCATTTTTACAAGAATAACACGAAGACGATATACTTAAGAAAATCCAACAGCTCTACAATGTTATCTGGAGGTCATTCCACAAACCCAAGTTCAAGTCTACCATGCACCTCCCAGTCATCATCCTGCAAGAGATCTTCTTCTGAATACTATTTTACAGTCGGATCCAGCCAAAACATCGATTGGCATGTGTCCAATGATTGTAAAGCCTATTGCAGTAAAACCAATCATAAGTAGAAAGATGATTGATCTCGCTACAACAACACCTCAGAATCGCGTAATAACCTGATTCAACTCCCATCTATTTTTCGTCCAAACACATGCTCAAATTCTGGAAAGGCAGTTAAAAATTATAGTGGTTTCTGCTCTAACATCCAAGGGACCTTCTACGTTGCACAGAAACACAATAATAACTTTTTGCAGAGCCAAATCAGGACGCGAACTCAGTGTAAATGTCGAGTGCATTTTAATAACTGAAAAAGAAAAAAGGTCAGGGGCAGAATCAACAACTCTATGCATGACTACATCTACTTTCTTCTGAAAGCCCATGCGAACTACTTGAGCTCTTACCACTTGAACAAGCTCACTTTGCATCTGAAGCGAACACAGTTCTCTGGAAATTAATAAACTTATCAAAGTTAGTCTGGAACTGAAAGAGGCAGTATCCAAAAGAAAAAAGGCCTCTCTACTAACTTTTCAGTAACACTAGGTTTACATGTATGATGCAACTTAGTTGCCCCTTCCAAAAATTGTTGCGCCTCATCATGATCACAAAACCTCCATTACTGCATTGTTAGTCCTAAATCTAAAGCACCCAATTTTCGATATATACTGGACGGTAGGACGGAGAACCGGCAATTATGATTTCAAACAAGCCACTCTTCAATAGCAGACCCCGTTTTACAGTCAAGGATCTTCAGTTCTAAGGTTAGGAAGGAGTGATCAAACTTTGTTTTCTAGTAATCCGCTTGGTATGCGCATTGTATGACCCTTGCCGCTGAACTCAAATTTAAAACTTAGATGTGTAATTCCTAGACCAAGAAACAAAATATCTGGAGCCCTTAGATCACGTTATAAATGGTACACATTCCTATCACATCCACCTTTTTTTTTTCCTGCATCTTATTGTGCTTCGTTGTGCTCAAAGAGTCACTTTAGGCTTTTCCTGTTTTCCACAAAAAATAAGACGGTGACTTTTCTTTTCTTTTTATTTTCATCCTTGTCTGGAGGTAATGATCCCACCACCATCCAACAAATTTGCCTTACAACTTAGACCCTGATCTATAATGATCTCCATGACTTCTCTTGCTTTTATAGTATGGTCAACATCCTCCTTATGCAGCACTCATCCAACTATCTCAAGATGTCCTTCTTAGGTGCCTCATATTCATCCATATTCACCTCATACCCATGTCTCCTACTCATCTTACCGAAATTGCATCCAAGGCTCCAAGTACAATGTTTTAATCACGCTCAACCTAAGGCCCTTGAATTCTACAGGAGCTCTCCGATACCTCAACTCATCTCTCAAATCAACTGAGCTCCTTGCCAGTGAACTAAAACAAAGTCAAATTCTTTCTACCGTCAGGTGCCTAAATTTCAAATTTCTGACCTCCACATTGTCAACAAATTTAAAGTAACCATCTAATAATCAAATAAGAGCCACCAAAAAAGTGCTAAAATTTTCAACTGCAATCAAAACCAGCCATGCAACTCCACATATGGAACGATTCCCACAAAATTAGCCAGTCATAACAATCAACAGAACAACAAAATTCGTAACAGCACATTGATCTTGTTTAAAAATAACTACATAATACATCAACAAACCGAATAAGAAATGAAAGGGACCAGAACCAGAGAAACCCAATATGGGTCATCTTATTTTGCCACTAGTTAACATGGGTCGTTTATTCAACACCCAAATAAACTTCTAAATTAAACGATAGAAAAAATTGGGTCTTACTCAAAATTCTTACCAAAATACTCGTAGATTGAGAGCTGAATTAACTCTATAACGTACCCAAACGAATTTAACGCTTGAAGAAGGCTGAATGATGATAATCAAATCAAAGCCAACATGTCGTAGAGACGTACATGTGTATGCGCTCTATGTAGGATTTCAATCGCACGCGCGGGTGAACAGCGTTCCATCACCGGCGAGCCCAAAAGAATTGAACGGTGGCCAGGTGCGCCTGTGCCCTTTCAGCTGGCCTTTGTAGAGTCCAAATGGGAAGTGAATCCCCTACGTGCATTCTTCGGCGCGTGATTACTAATCGCCATGAATATGAGTACTACTGTCCGTCGGGGTCCCATTTTTTATAAGGAATTTAGGTATATGTGATTGGGCGGTGACGAATTCGGGGTCACGTACGGCTAGGCCTTTTATGGTAGGGCTAATTATACTCATGTCCTTGAGATTTAGGGGTAATTACACGTGAGGACACAAAGTTTTAAAATGTAACATACGTGACCAAAAACGTTAAAAAAAGTAACACTTTTATCCAACCGTCAGTATTCCGTCCAAAAAGTATAATTTTCCTCATTACGTATTTTAAAAATGACAATACTACCCATGTACAGTACATCGTCACAAAAAGTATAATTTTCTCTCTCCATAATTTAAACCCTAAATCTGAAGTCACCGCCGGCAGCCTCCCTCCGCCGCCCCACGCCGCCAGCAGCCCCCTTCCCCGTCCCACACCGCCAGCAGCCCCCTTACCCCACCATCCTGCAGAACCACCCCACCACGCCGGCAAGCCCCTTGGCTAACCCAAGCTGCCGAGACGCCTCCAGCAAGCGCCTTGGCAAACCCACGCCGCCAGGAAGGAGACAGATCTGGCCATTGCAACGACGGCGATCGCACCGGTGGGCGCGATGGTGCAAGCCCATCGTGGTGGTGATGGCGTTGCCTTGCTGGTGGTCACGGTGGGGCGCATCTCGACTGAGGAGGCCGATGTCGCGACGTAGCTCGGTGATGCTTGCGATCTCGGACGGCGCGAGGTACGGAGGTAGGTCGTGGCGGTGATGGTGGCGACCGGTATGGCGACAGGCAGATCGGAAGTGCGACCGCAATCTTGCGGCGTCGATGCCTCGCCGGAGGGCCTGCTACTGCGCTGACGGGGAAGGGGAAGGCAGACAGCGTGGGGGGTGTGGGTGCGGGGAGAGGAAGAGGCAGACGCGTGGGGGTGGGGTGGGGGGGTGGGGGTGGGTGCTGGGTGTGGGGAGAGGAAGAGGCAGACGCGTGGGGGTAGGGTGGGGGCGAGGGGGGTGGGGGTGGGGGTGGGTGCTGGGTGTGGGGAGAGGAAGAATAAACAGTAAATTAAGTGGGTAATTGATTTTAAAGTCAGGGGCAATCAAGTCTTTTTGTTAAAACCGTTAAGTATTTTTGTATTCCGTTTATCAATGGACATAAGTGTTACATTTTGAAACTTTGTGTCCTCGCGTGTAATTACTCCCAAACCTCAGGGATATAGGTGTAATTCGCCCTATTATGGTAATTACTGTTACTATTATACGTTAATTATATCCCCACTTTATAGTTTGATTGAAAATACGAAAGTAATTAAATCAATTGAAAATAAGGAGGGGGCTTACAAAATTTATATATTGAAGTATAATATGTTATTTATTTTATCGAGAATTTAATGCCCGATTTAAAATTTGTATCTCTCAACACGCTTCTTCGCATTTTTTGAAATCTTAACACGTGAAGGAATAGAAGGGGTGACGGTGGAGAAATTCATTTTTGAATTGTTTGTTAAGCCAGCTCTTGTACTGTGTGAAGACATCCAACTCAACATTAAAAGTGAAATGAGGAAGAAACTTGTAAGATTTCTATATTGAAATATTATTTGTTATTTACCTTATTTAAAATTTATATCTCTTAACAATAAAAGTGATTATTTTTCTCCTTTCTGTTTGTAGGAAGACATGTGCGCTAAACTACTCAACAGGGACAGCTTTATAGCGCTCCCCTCCCAATTGATCGCACTTCAAGAGACATTAAGGGGAGCCATTAAAGGGGTGAAATTTCAACATTTGAGCTTCCTACGATCTCTTTGATTCTTACACAAAAGTTGCATTTCAGCGCGTACGGGCACGTGAGGTCATAGAACAAACAATACGATGATGTGTATCATTCGGCTGCTCTTTCGGTTTGCCAAAGGGCCAAATGGGACCATAACTCCAGCCTCCAAGTTGATTTTCTTGGGGTTTTGGCTTCTTCCAATTATTGTGTCAGGGCTTCTTCACTTGCTTGGGTGTTACAATTCTGAGTTTTGGATGGCAAGTGTGGCCCTTGAAGACTTAAAGGTGGACGTGTGTGAAGGAAAGGATTGATAATCGAGGTCCCCCTCTGAGATACCCTTGTCTTTGCTACAACGCAAAATGAGACATTTTACTCGCGGTGATCTACCATTAAGTGACACTTCGTCTAGCTCACGTGCGAGAACGTTCACGCATCGCTTTACTGATTTATTACTAATGCACCGCATAAGAAGAGACAATTTCAAACCTCTAACGTTGTTGTCGCAGTAACACTCGGCAACAGCTTTAACATTTATGTCTTGTACCTTACACATGTTGTCCCCTGATGATTAGGACGAGGTTATATCAAGAAACAAAAGATACGTAGATGATTTACCACTGAAATAGTAGCCATGACACGAAGCTCAAATTGCATAGATGATTTGAGGTTTCAAGAGACATTATTATACAAGGATTTGGGAAGCTTGAATGCTCTCTTTGCGACTGGGTGCCCATCAGCATCACCTTTCATTAGTGCAACAACTACTCAAGTATAATGCACACTCTTCAACTGTCCTTTCCAAATCTGCCTTGTACTGAGAGGAGCTCACGTATTTGCCTATCTACTCGATGCATTCTTGTGGAACCACGTTGAATTCTCTAGTATTCAAACCATTAATAATTGTTCAAACCAGTTCTCTAGTGGTCAACACCAATCCTCCAACACTCAACATTAACTATTCAAACCATTTCCGATTCCGTTCTTCCTTCTTTGGTGCAAGATATTCCGTTCTCCAACTACTAAGCTGATACATGGGCTTGTGAAAGATACCAACGAGAGAGATTCCCGTACCATATGCATGATCCTCACACAATGTATGTTCCTGTTGAGAGAGAGAGATTTTAAAACCAAGTAACAGAGACCATATATGTGCCTCGTTAATCATTAATTACTGAAAGTTCCTTTATGGCACCCAAAAGAAAATAAAGTTGAACACAACATTGCGAGAAAACTTGATGCGTATGACCTGATATTGGTGGAACATGTAGAGATGGTGAGGCAGAAGTTTTAACAGGAGAAATGCTGTCATGTATCATTAAAGTTTTAACCTCGAAGATGGAAATGTACACCTACAAAAGGAAAGGTAAATGGCAGACACCAATATCAGCCAAGATCAACATGCTTTTCCTCGACTACTATATGAACTGTTTCCTCCATTCCCGCCAATGAACAAGGTCTCATTCCAACTGGCAATTTGTAGCCAAAGCATGAAAATGTCAAAAATTTTACATACAAAGAAAACATGAGGACATGAGAAGATTCACACTAATAGATTCATCTACCTTGACCAGTATTATAAAGGAGACGAGTTTTCGTTCATTTAGTTGTGCTTGGGCCCGTGTTCGTTTAGCTATGGTCAGATAAGTGTGCACCCAACATCCAGAATTGAACTCAAGAGGAATAACTTTAGACAAACCGGCACTAGGGTGAGACGTGAAAGCACCCGATTCCATGCCGACCTCAATATGTGGAATTGTATATCGTTGCACCAACTTGGGAGGTTAAGCCATGAGTTCCTTAAAAGTGGTACTCAACTTCCCTCCCCTCAATTGACTGTGGGACATTGCCATCTGCAATTCTTTCAGCGAGGCCTTTAGAGGTCCCTGTTTTTCCAACGCCAGGCTCTCCTAAAATTTGAGCGACCAATACAATTTGATGCCACCTTCCAATGACAGGGTCCAGCATTAAGACATTTTTTGGTTAAATAAGAACTAACCTCACCAAGGCCGTCAAACTATTATAAAGTATGAACATCAGATTAGAAAGGTAGTCCATCCCTTAAATGTTACTGAAGTTATCTGAAGTATGACATGTTCACACAATCGTGAATTGAGGTAGTTCTAATCATGCCACAATCATGTCACGCTTTGTTGCAGTAAGGTGTCGTGGTATCCATCCCACATTGGATGGATATCAATGCTGCAATCGAGTGTCCTTCGGTCCCTAATATACACTAGAAAGACAATTACTTCTAAAATTGCAGAGAAAGAAAGAATTTGTAAGTAATCCTTGTAGTCTACTATGCTATCAATAAATTGCAAGAAGTGGGATGAGGTAGATCCTCCTGGTCCCAATCCTGAGAGAGGTGGACTTTGTGACTTATCATGTACTGCAACAGAGTTCCCTCAAGCAGGAAAATGGAGGATGGCTCTAGCGCCAAAAAGTAGACAAACTACTAAATAATCTTTGCAGTGAAAGAGAGGATCACTCAATTGTTACACCAAGTGTGACACCAAAGTCCTTCCGGTTGTAACAGTTCCTGTAAGCATTTGTCGGTGCAAACAACTACGTATTTATGTTTTAGCATGATGCTGTTCATTTCAGAAGGTCAGTGAGCTTCAACATATTTTGCGTGAAAAAGACTTGCTTTGAATACCTCTGACTAAAAGTTGTAAACACTGTAAGAAGGAAAATGCCCCAACAAAGCTCCCCAAGAATTATGCATCAATGTTGCAGCTTATTGGCCAAACTTTTGGGTAAAAGGCACAAAAAAGCAAAGTTTTAAAGTACAAGGATTGTGCTTGCGTTTCTTGACGAGAGGTTGCACGCGAGATAAAAAACATGGAAATGATTGTTTTATAACTGTGGCGCTAATATCTACATAAGCTGTGTACTTTTGAAAGTAAATGGTTGCAATTGAGATTAGTTAAGACGTGTTTGGGATGGTGACCTATACGATACTCAAAGCTATAATACACGGTGAGGAAGTATGATATGCTACAAATTTGCCTGCACATCGTAAGGACAACTGAAACAAGTTTGGTGCTTCTTTGCCATGCTCTACTATACAAGGAGGGAAAAATTAAAGAAAATGGATGCAGATATGAAAAGGTAGAAATTGATGAAAGGTATGCAGCTGCTACAAATGCTAAGAGAAAAAGTAGCCACAGTGCAATAGCACAGCCTCTCCTGTTTGTCTATCCCCTCAAGGGTTGTCTTAATCTCCTCTCAAAAACGATGTATATCCAATCTCAGAAACTTTTGCCAGGGCAATAATAGCAACTTTCCCCCCACCATGCCGACAGCTTGACGACATGTGAATGGAAAAGTTACGCACAATCCTCCAAGTAAGTAGCCTCACATGTAGCTTGTGATAGTTTGATGCAATAAAATAGAGAACGCCTTACCAAATAGCACATGGTAATGAACAGCTCTCAAGCAATGTTGGTACGACAGCCATAAACATGAAAGATATAGATGCACCAAATCCTCTCAGCAACCTCGCCTGAGGCATGCCAAACAATAAATACTGCTTAGGAAGCTAATACACATCAGAGTGATTAGGAAAAGTGACCTGGAAGACTAATAACTTTCGACCAGACTAGACATCTGAACAAACAAAATATATATGATGAACACTAATGAAATTAAAGGACCATGAGCACAATAATGTAATCATGTTCTTGAATGCGCTTGCCCCGAACAAACGCTTGTAATCAAGGATTTCAAGATATCGCTGGTACTTAATACAGTGTAGTTAGTAGACCATAACTTTTATCATTTGCATGAAAAGTAGTTTGTCAGCATATTGCTCAGAACCCATGTTTAAACAGGTACGCACAGGCACATGAATACACACACTTGAAATTACTATACAGATATACACACAAACATGCACACAGAGGGCAGGAGAGAGAGCCTACACTCATTGTGCTCCTTTAAGTCTTGGATACAACTACAGCATCTGCAGGGTAGAAGTGAAAATTGAAGAAATTGTCAATGATAGAACACCCAACGAGAATCACCACAATTATCAGCGACACAAAGGGAGAAGAATATAGAACTCAAAACCTGATTATTGAAGGATCTCCTTTGAATTGACTTTCCAATTCACTGACATACAACCTCATCAACTGTGACCTGCAACCAAAGTGTCCTGCTAATTACTTTCAAAACCAGTGAAGCAACGAGCCTTCGGTGATTATAATAAATTTCAGTTAGGTTAGGATGCTTATCGATAAAACTGGAAATGAGACATCGACAAAGAGAATCATAATAAGCACAATCAATTTTTTCTGGTTCTAGAAAACACCTAAAACTAGTTTTTTCTTTATGCTCTCTGAAAGATGAACCTGGTCAATATTACAGGATTTTGCAACTTCACCAAAGAAAGAAAAGTATACCAGGAAGGAATGGCGATTGCCGCAAGGGTGGGAGATAATTTCCATAACTGATGAATACGATCGCTTAACGTTACTTCAAGATGCTCCAGAACAACTCTTTCCTAGTCCAAACAAACAGAATTGGTAAGTGAATCACATTAAGTCGTACTACAGCAAGACATGTTGGGTTGTATGCGGGCACTGAAGCAGTTCTCTTGATTCAAAAACTGACAATTCACGCAAAAACCTTATATTAATCAAGTCATAACACCCTTCAGTAGAATACGTAAACCGTTCAAAATGTCAGCCTGGGCGAAATGCTAAGGCCGCTCCATTTTGACCTGGAGGTCGGGGGTTCGAAATGCGGGAACAGTCTCCCCATAATAGTAGGGGTACGTGGTGGGTAGGCGGTGTACATCAACCCTTCCAAGGGCCCAGAATGGTGGGAGCCTTGTTCGCCGAGGCCAGATGACCATCATACTAAATCTTAAGCCCATCCTAGATATCACATCAACAAATTGCTTTGCTGACTTTTAATTTAGACTTTACAGTAACCACAGTTTTATGGACAAGGTAATCATAATTTAATCCAGAATAATTCGTTTGAAAGCTTGCATATAGCTACACATATCTTTAGCATGCCTAAGAGTTACCAGTATTGATGATTTTGAGATAATAGTTTTCTGTATAATTAAATCTCATAACGTAAATCTGCTGATTGTAAATGCACGATTTAAACCCTAGATTGCACAAAAATTTCATCGTTTTCTTAAGTATAAGCCTTCAACTAAATTGAGTTTCGAAAAAAAAAAAGTGTTCCATCAACCTTAAAGTGTTACTATTAAAAGGAACATAACTCCCATCCTAGAGAAAAATAGATTGTGGACCAATGTAATTGATTTTTTGTGAAGATATTTACGAAGGTAAAATGGGTAAATTTCACTCATATCAAACAGCGGAACAAAATACAAGCACGCGAAAACAAATAAGCACAAACACTACCTTTGGATCTATAAATTCCTCTTCTCTGTAATAAGCTTGAGTTCTTCCCAAGACCAAGTTGCGTACATCATTGTATACCTTTGAGATAGTAAGAAACCCAAATCGAACTGACATGAATTGTTCAAGTAAAGTAGGCCATCTGCTTGCAGTACAACCTAGTAACAAGAGCTCCTGTAATAGTTGGAAATGGAGAACAATATTCTTGAGTTAAAAAATTTGAGTTTTAGCACGGTCAAGTAATTTGAACATGCGTCTGATTCACATATAAAAGCTTCCAAAACTTACAATACACTTACATATATGGCCCCCTCATGAGCGATAACGCATGAGGGAAAATTACACCCATTTTTTCAGCTTTAGGTTCTGGAGAAGTTAGTTGGAAAAATTTGACAACACCAAGTGCAAAAGAGCAACCCTCTTTAAACAGATGGCTTCGTTCTTAAGGAAATAAAAATAGAGAAGGAAATTTTTGATAGACTGAATATCATAATGTGTGTAGTAACTTTTTATTTGTAAAAGGGAAGCAGATGATGTTTGATTACCCAGTCCAATGCAAGGGTATTACGCAAATACTACTGCTAATTTTTTTCTTAATCTTCTCTAATAATTTTTACCTTGATGGTGGTTCGGGACTAATTAAGAAGGTGCTGCATTCTTAACAAGACCCGAACTGAGTTGCTTAGGTCCCATACATTCTTCGCTATAAGTTTTCGTCCTTTGAATACTATTTATGCTACATAAGTTAGTATCATAACTTTTGACTTCTGAAAATATCCCTTTACTCGGTCACTTCGCTAGCCCATACGGCTATATATATCTCAACCTTAAAGACCAGCCACTTTAAATCAGTTGGTCTATAAATGGCTTATCACATACAATAATGTAGTAATAAAGCTACAGCATGTCAATTTGGCTATAACAACAGATGAAGACAATGGGAAAAGGCCATGAAATTCAAATTTCCTGCCAGAATCTGATCCAACATACTATGACCTATATTAAAGCTAGCATATTATGACCAATACTAAGAATCGCTTGTTAATTACTTACACTAAAAGTCTGTCAGGTCGCAATATGCTCCCATATGGGCATATTGCGAAATTAGCTTATAG
This sequence comes from Escallonia herrerae, assembly GCA_033070095.1. NCBI lineage: Eukaryota > Viridiplantae > Streptophyta > Magnoliopsida > Escalloniales > Escalloniaceae > Escallonia > Escallonia herrerae. The sequence goes on along the minus strand of JAVXUP010001463.1, from coordinate 127,541 downwards.
ACAGAAATAGCACGTAATGATTAATAGCAGCTGGAGTATGGAGCCTTAGATTACCAAGAGCACAGCAACATCCAATTCAAACTAGAACGCAAGAAACTAATAGCCAACTTTTAATATTCCAGATATTGACCACGCCAATTATCACAGGATTAGCGAGTTGAATTGACTTACAAGTGTTTCACATATATTATCCTTACTACTCTTTGCTGTAATATTCAGCCGTTCAAACACCTGTAACCACTGACTCTTAGGGGCAGAAAACAGGATGTTGGCACCGGACACCAGTCTGATCGTTCTCTTGTCAAGCAAATATGTGAGGCTCCTTGTTCTCCAACGGTTCCATATGTCAGATTCAACCAAGTGACCCTTGTCCCTGCTTGAAGTAGCCAATATATGAAGAACTGAGCTACTAGGCATATCAACAAAACTAGAGCTGCAATGAAGTCTACAGGAAAGCCAAGTTCACAGCTCAGTACACTAGAAAAAGTCGTGGCTATAATTTGTCATTTAATGCAGTCAGCAGGACACATCACTAATGCATCAAACTGGTTGATAATTCAATAAAAAACTAAATCTTCAACAGAAGCTTTTAGGTTCAGTGATATCTACTGCCACACCGGCACAGAGTTAAAATCCCGACTAGCACAAATTTTTGTGTCTATACGAGTCTCAAAATTACACCTACCCACTCATTCACCCAAAATTAAGAAAAAGGGAAGGTCCATCTCCACACCCGATTAAGCTTTTCCACACCTTCATTTGTCGCTAGGGACTGCACTAGCGACAAACAAATACTTTTAGAGACACTCAAGTGTAGACAATAGGATGTCGAAGTAGACATTCCGTATAACCAAAGGCGGAAAAGTAAGTGTCTAAGTCTTTTCAGATTATGATGCAGAAGCCTACAAAGTTACCCCTATAGTACAGCCCTAAAGGGTTTCAGTCCCATCTGATCCTTAACAGCATTGCCCACGACAACACACAATGATGACGTAAATAAGATCTCTTTCCACAACTCTTCAGCTTTTCAACAATGGAATGATACATCAAAGGGCCTCCATCAAGTATGTAAGTAGCAGCAGTTCACTTTAAACCCCCTCATTTAACAGCAGATGAAGGGATGAAGGAGCTCAAACTATAGGCCTTGTAAGTTCGCCGAGGTTGGAATGTGTAATACATATTTACACTGCCTACAACGTGGAAGAAAAGGTTCGTGTAGCCGACCCAAACTAGTTTGGGCCAAAGGCTTCGATGATGATGATGATTGCTTCATCAACAGCTTAGCAACTTCAAAGAAAGCAAAGCAAATCAAGCTTCTTCTCAAACTTGGTAAATGGCACCACGAAGCAGCAAGACAATAAAGAGAATAGCTAGCAGGTTGGTGAAAAAACAATTACATGGAAGATGATACCGCAGAAGTTTTCGAGCACCAAGTCCATCTAAAACACCTTCATCGCTCATGTAGCTAACACATATACAGGTGTAATCAGTAAATCACCATAGCCAAGAGCCAAACCACAAAAGTGCTTCTTGTCTTTCTTTTATGTGCATGCCCACACACAAGCATGCACACTCATGTATACAACAGACATATTTATATACATATTCTAGTACTCATATGTATCTGTTGCCTAGAAACAAGAGAGAAACCGTTTTAGTTCTGATGTAATATAGAAAGTAACCGAGTTATCATGGTTTTCCTTGTGGAAATCCAGCAACAAAACCATTAGCCAGTGCTATACTATAACTTGCTACTGTGTCTCAAATTAACTGCTGGTATCACTTACATTGCAGCTGTCGCCTTCCTTGGATGTTCTTCATGTGATCCATTATCCAGCTTAATCCAATTGCTTTGTCTAATGATCGTAGAGAGGATAGCCAAGCCGGACTCCGCTGAGGATATTTCCGAAACTGCTACTTGCCTCCTCATGAGTTCTTGAATGGCGAACTGCGTGAAATTTCCATTACAACTTTCTAATTTTCTATTTTGAACGACGTTTGGATACGGAATTCTTGAGTTCCCTGTAAGATCTCTCCCATCTGATATCGCATCCAGTGAAGTGCTATGCAGCATCAATTTATCAAGATATACACGGAGGCAGTTACTTTCCGTCCTCTGAAGCTCTTCAAAATCAGTCTCAATAGTTGCTTCTACAACAGATCTCAAATGCGTGTCACTCAGGGGTAGGGTATGGATCAGATGTTCCATAATGAAAAGCCTTGCATTACTAAGAGTAGTAGATGATAAATGTGCAAGACCCTGGTTTTTTCAGGATACCATAGCAGTCAAGTGACTTTGCAACAAGAAATAGGCATTCTAGGAACAAAACAAACAAACTTGGATTTCATGGTATGAGACTATGAGTATCTAAACATTTCAAAACCTGCGGGAAGTATGGACTAGAGGTCATCATCAATATAGTTGCGTCAAGCTCCTTTATTGCATCTTGGGGATCGTCATAGCGGCTCAAGCTCCTAAACACCTAAATAATGAAACACGACCCATTACTAAAGGAGTTGCTACCTAATGCATGCAATTCCAACTTTTACCATATTAGGACCTGAAAAAGTACATGTAGTCTTCTATTACTGTCAAAAGTAACAGACATCAAGCAGTAAGGCAGGAAATGAACAATCTGCTGCAAAATTTGGGCATTCCCGGCAAATGCGCAACAGTAAAGTTCGGTAGAAAGCAAGCTTAATACGTGGTGTCAACTTCCAAAACTTATTATTAGATCAAAAATCCAAAAAATTTCACATAAACTAGATGCTTTTTCATCTCTTAAGCCCCTGCAGCATTCATGCATCCATTTTAACTTTTACTGGTTATTTGGATGGACAAGCACTTAGTCGAACCAAGAGAAAAGCAACAAATATCTTCTCTCAGTAGCAAGTACCACGAATTTCAAAGATGTAAATCCATACTCTTCATCGATACCAATAATACGTTTTCAAGCAATTCAGCAATACGATCAGTACCCTATGAAGCATAATTTACGGTTATATACATGCTATTGACATGACATAACAAGAAGTGGATAAGGTTACAACTTAAGCTCATAAATTTCGAAGCTATGCGAACTTTACTTTTCAGAAGATATTGATATGTCTCCTAAATGTTGAATAAAATGAGAAAAGCAAAAACGCATTTAGGAAACACTTATCCTCGAAGTAAAGACATTCAATGCCAGAATAAGTACCAGCTCCTTTGTCGAGATATCCATTACTCTGACAATATTCCGCTTGTACGTAGATTGAAAAGAACGTTAACATTTTATTCAACATCATGAGAAGGCACTGTACAAGTTCTTCTGATTCTCAAACCATCAGAAAGATGGTAGCTGATATTAATGCCATGAACAAAGAGATTCAAGCTACTGTTGGCAATCTAAACAGCCGTAGAGGAAGCCCTACCTAAGAGAGAGAAAGAGCCATGTATTTCTCTAAATAACATTAAAAAAATGAAGTCACAGACGCAACGACGCTCAAGTCGTATATACATTCTCTTACTATGAGAACCTAGTTTAGCCATTCCGTGGAAACAAAGTTATTATTGAAACACTAGCTGAAACAAACAATTCTCTTCAAACAGCTAGAAGAGTCAAGTTCACCTAAGAAGAGTCAAGTTCACCTAAGTCGAGTCAGTAACTACTACCTCCTTTTCATGATTTGCGTTCCCTTATTTTACTTTTTTGGCCGATCTCTATGATAGCATTCGAACATCTAAACATTGTTTTGGCCTCAAATAGTAGTTAATAGTCAGTTGGGTATTGATTGGAAACTCAAAACCAACAATGGCTAAATTCAATCTTCACATGTGACGGACATCGGAATCAACCTTGCCGTTGTATGACAATATCATTGCAACGTGTCACAAAGAAATGCACAGAGCAGATATCCAAGCATGAAGAAGAAAAGGGTAAACTCACATCCTCAAAGAAAAGACCCCACTGAAAGGCTTTCTTGATGTTTTGAGCATCCCATTGAGCATATTGCCCGGAAGATTGATACCCAGATGCCAGAATTAAGATGTCAACGAAGCCTTTGATCAGTGTCAACAGATCTTCCAGGGATATATCTGGGTGAGACCAACCCATCCTGTTTCCGCTCGAGGAAGAGAGCAAAACTCACTACCTTGGACGCTTTTCAAACGTGCCCTACTGTGAGGAGAATATAAGGATTTGCAATCATCTTGTTGACTAAGCCCTTGAAAGGTTTTTACACACTAGAGATTTCCCGCCCTGCAGAATGCCTCGAGGTTTTATTTATGTACCAAAGCCATATTCTTGAACTTCTTGAAGAAGAAAGACGGTGTATATTGTGGTTCACACTTAATTATTTGTTAACGCAAAGATTAATATGGAGTAGTAAACTTTAAAAAAAATGAAAACCTTTTTTTTTTTTGAGAAGGCTTAAAAATATATACCAGAATAAAATGAGTAGAATATACGGTAGTATTTGATGCGTTACACAGATAATTTAAATGACATCCCAAACTAAAATAATAACTACAAGCTACCAAAGTCACAACGAAGTATTAGGGTGACATGTCGATTCGAGGAAGAGGTTTGCCTTATTGTACACTATCAAACCACCACTGTTGTGAACCTTCACGACCTGACCGACAGACAAAAGTCGCTAAAGCTGAGGAGAGAGATAAAACAGCTATCTTTCATTGTGCAACATGCAAAGAGTGCAGTCCCCTGTAGTTAGCAGTCAATGTACACACAAAGTATGTGGAGGACGTCCGGCCCCCTACTCTAGTACGCATCTGCGTCAAGAATTCACACTCCGGCAAGAGAATAATAACATGAAAATAGAGTAATCGATGTAATCAGCTAAGACTAGCGAACAAGGCTAAACTCGTGAGCATGAAGTTCATCAGCTGATACAAGTATATCGATGAAAGCACCAATCGGGACCCAATCACAGTTAAATAAAGCCACTCCTAATTCAAACCACCCATCCACCATAGAACCAACCATGGAAATGGCACAAAATACGGGGGATGGTGGAATTGCACAAGCACATAGACTAGAAAAGAAAATGGATTTAAGAGGAGGGTAAAAGTGAGCAAAGTCATCACTCCTTTCTACGCAACATCGAGTTTCCTTGAGCTGGACTTTGCGCAACCTGTTCTGAAAGGAATGAGTAGATTGGATGCGGCGAAACAAGATGTGACTTTGGTGAACCTTTTGGGCCGGTAACACACCGTGACGTTCAAAAGTCAAACTATTCCGGCCCAGCCATATAGACCAAAGAACAACACAAATGTGAACTATCTGGAGCAACGCATCAAACAGCTGAAAAATCGGCTGAGTCAATCATTTCAGAAACCCAGTCGTAATCGAGGAAGTATCCAAGTTAAGAATGAAAACGTTAAAAAGCAAAACAAGATATGAAAACTAGATGAAAGTAGAGACATAGCAATCAAAATTAACCTTTAAAGATCAAATCTTTGAGCTTATTATGATTTGCCTAAATTAACGGCCTTACTTAATCTAGAAAGAATAAAAAAATAATTATATTGATATTAAGACGACAATGATATTCTGCCGATTACTGTCCGATACAAACTGCAACTACGAGCTAGATACACATCAAATTATGATAATCAGCTGTAGTCACTTACCTAAATTGATCAGAACGGATAATATGTTGTGAATTTGAACAAAGTTGGAAATGCAATGTCAAAAATCGGCTGCCTGCATACACTAATCCAAATATATTAAAACTGATAAAATGCTGTGAATTTGGAGGTGGAGAAGAAGGTGATTTTGTCTCGACTGTAATAAACTCTTGCGCCAAAATACCTTGAGACCGTAGAAACTCCTTAGAGCTTCAAACTATTACTACTACTAATTTACTATGCCCTTAAGACAACGAGGGGACATCATCATTAAGAGAAGACCTTCATATACACCTCTTTGGCCCTTTCGACATCATCTTGAGGAGTGATAAATGTAGGCTTTTTATCAGCTTCAGCTTTCCAAGAGGCAATCAGAGAATTTTATTTTTTTGACACGATATAATGACCTTTAGCTATCGCTAGACCTGGCAAACGGGTAAACCCGCCGGATACGGGTAATACCCGGTCAGGTATGGATAAAAACGGATAGGGTAAAAATTACCCGAATTTTTACGAGTAGCCATTTTTTAAATCCGTACCCTATCCAGCCGGTTAGGGTAATACCCACGGGTAAACTGATTATTTTTTAAAAAAATAAAAAATTATTTTAAATCATATTCACTTGCTTATTTTCTTTGAGTATTTTTTTTCTTCCTTTTGGTTATAGAATTATCATTTGTAATTTCCATAACTCCGTAAAAAACGCACAACACAACCTAACACTCATATCAAATCTCTATTCTCAAGTCCCAGATCTCAAGTCCCAACCAATAATCACATATATATCTTAAAAAACAGAAAATCACCTCAAATACAAATACAGAACATTATCAAAAATAAATTAACCAAAAAATAAATAAAAATACAAGTAAAGCAAATTGATTTGATGGTCAGATCACTTCGTAGATCAAGACAGATCTGTCAAGAAATCAGCCTTCATCAGCGACGGCGGTGAGTCTTTGGCCCGCGAGTGGCGACGGTGAGGGTTTGGTGGTGACGGAAAAGTTGCGGCGAAGCTGTAACTCAAGACGGCGGTGGACGGATTGAGCGACGAGCGACGGAGCAACCATGGCGTCGTCTAGTTGATTTGATGTGCAGAGAGATCATAGATTCGTCGATGGATCTGACGGGGGGAGAGCGAGAGAGATGGGTTGTGTGCTGTGAGTGGATCTGATTTTGGGGGAAGAGAGAGAGAGAGCAGTTTGTGCGAGAGAGTTTAGAGAAGGAGGTGAGCGGCAACGAAATGAGTAGTCTGAAGAGAAAAGTGAAACCCTAATCCTTATATAGTGAACAAATGCGGGTAGACCGGATAACCAGTACCCGAACAGGACCGAACCAGAATTTACGGACCCCGGACGGTCCGGGTACTGATAAAATTCCAACTGGTCTGTGTTTCTTGTACTCGTACCCTAGTTTTTTTTACGGGTACAGGCCTACCCACGGGTACGAGCCTTTTTTGGCCAGGTCTATCGCTAGCATTTGGCCATTCTGTTTTCCATTCATCGTTATTCAACCATGCTTTCGCGACATTGTAAAAAATGTCATCAGTAACAAATCACGTTTTGGCAAATATAATCTCCATAATAATACAAATTAATGAAGCAACACGTAATAAAGAAAGACGGGTTTCTGGCAAACCAATCGATTGCAAACATCCCAGAGCAAAATCCACAAAGTAAACAAAACTATCTGACGCGTACAGCTTGATTAGTCCAACAAAACAGATTACTCTCGTAACTAGGAACTCAAGCTCCTAAACAATAGCATTGGCAGCACTAGCAATCCTCGGCCACAGATCAGCACACTCCTTTCCAATTGGCCCAGTAATTGCGGATCCTACGAGGAAGAAATCCCAGCACAATGAGTCTCATTTTTGGTGATCAATATAAAATTGAAAAAGAGCAACGGCCATCATAAAATCGGAATTTTAAGATCTTTATGTATAGTCAATAAGAACTTTACTGGAGTGAGAAAACGAAAACAAGAAAGATGGAACAAGACAAAGAATGTTGGATTTGACAAAATCCAAAAAAGGGCTGCAATACAACCCTTTTTTGGAAACTTGTACAGTAAGTCACCAAGATCAACAACAGACAAAGAAACTTGCTAGTAGAACAGGTTAAAGGACCACGTAAAGGAGTCTCAAAGGAAATGATTATGTAGGTTGGTTGCATAAAAGGGATTCTAGTCACATAAAATTAAGACCAAAGCTTTAACATTTTAAAATTGAATTTCAACATAAATCTCGTAGTTTAAGCACCAAGATGACGTAACGGCACAAGGCATAATACACCAGCAAAGAAATGTCTCATTTTTGTAACGTGATACGGCAAACATACAATCAAAGAGGCAACTCCAAACCGACCTATTCTGTCAGAACAAGTCTCACTTTCTTTTTTGATAAATACTTTTGCATATAAAGCATACCTTTCATTTCTCCCTTTGGATTAACAATGACACCGGCATTATCTGCAGAAATGAGTAAACCAAACTAAATTTAGCACTCCAGAATCATATCATATATTATAAAAACAACAGAATAAGGCATCAACTGCATAAATTTGCAATAACTATATCTGCCAGTTCAGAGGTAAACAAGAATAACAAGTACCAATAGTATCTCATAGAACACCAAAACTCAACATTTAATTCGCTATTGAAAGTCCAGCCAGTAAGCCTAACCTGGTTCACATGAAAGTTTGAACCCCCCGAACACCAGCACATTGCACAAAAATAGAGCATGACACATTGTACTAGTACCTTATTAGAGATATACCAGCAGACAGGTAACACAATGCCATAAAACAACATCATGCTGTTAAAAACTGGTTGAACAACTTGATTTATGCTTCCTGACACGAATGGCCAGCTACTAGCAAAATGGTCATTTAAAAATTTCAAGGAAGCAACATAAGTGAGATTGAACCCACTAGCATGAAGAACCCATAAAAGTGAGACTGCAGACCTATGCCAATTAAAAATAACAGTACCAAAATACAACTTAGGATAAAACAAGGGTAAGCAACATACAAAGCGTAATATCTGATTTAGCTCACATAAAGTTCTAAAAAAATTTACAGTGCATGCATAAAACATTTATGCTAGAACTCTATCTAACTAGTTGTTAGTGGTGCAAACAGAAAATGAAGTTCAGATGACACTGTGCAGTTGTAACTTCCAATGGCCTAAACATTCAAGCACCCACCCCAATCCCCTTATACATTATTTTATACATTCAGCAGTCCAAATAGTCAGTGAAGCACATCTGGACCTGTTAACCTCCACCAAACCTTACCCCTCCCACTCTTCTCCTTAACAATCCATCACCATATCAGTCACATAGTTTCCTCCCTCTCCAAAAAAGTCGCAAAATTCTAGCATATTTTGACTCATATAACAGCGTACTCTAACAAGTTGTGTGGCCAATAAACATCAGTAACAATATTATGCAAGCGAGAAACATCACCTTTGAAACCAAAACCAGTATACATAAGCTACAACACATAACAAATCATCGTAAGAAATGAGGTCGAACACAAAAAAGGGCTACCTTCAAAGTACATGAAGACACCGTCCTTTCGGCGCCAGGGCTTGCGCTGGCGAACAATGACAGCGGGCATGACCTTCTTCCTCAGATCGGGCTTGCCCTTCTTGACGGTGGCCATCACCATGTCGCCGACGCAGGCGGACGGCAGGCGGTTGAGCCTCCCCTTGATCCCCTTCACCGATATGATGTACAGGTTCTTAGCCCCTGTGTTGTCGGCACAGTTCACAGTTGCCGCCACCGGCAGACCCAGCGACATCCTGAACTTGTTTCCCGCGGAACCACCACGACCTAACAAATCGAAATACAAAAAGTCAAATGAATTCGACACCCTAAATTGAGAATTAAGGTTTTGGTGAAGACTTTGAGATTAGGGGATTGCTGGAATTTGGGGTTAGAATGAATAGAAATGGGACTAAAACCACAGAGATCAAAATGTGAAACATGAAGAAACGTTCAAAATTTGAACAAAAAAGGAACTAAAACCCTAGAAACCGAAACGTGAATCATGAAAACAGGTTTAGACAAAATTTAATGAACGTGTGTGAATGGAGAACTAGGGTATCTAATAAAGATCTCTGAAGAAATGGATGTGAAGTATAAGGATCGAAAAGGTACCTCGCTTCGACATGGCGGATCAGCCTCTTGCCTAGCGCTCTTGCAGTAAAAAGAGGCGTTGCGAGGATGAAGAGGGTTTTTATATCAAGTGAGCTAGGGTTTTGTGGGGACTAGGGGAGTGTTTGGATACGGGGATATGTTTGAACTCTTCTGGGATTTGATACGGGCTCAGAGTATCCAAGGGTCCAACAGTCCATGCGACCAGGGCCCAGCACAGTTTAATTCGACTTGGTTTGGAAACTGATTTCAATAGTCCAATGGCAGTGCTTCTACTTTAATCATATACAGGGGCTTGGCCGAAGCATACAGGGACATATAAGGTATCCGATGAATTGGTCTTATTCCACTCGGGTGGGATAACTCTATACCCGAGGGAGTGGTTTTATTTCTATCCCAACCACTCGGGATAAAAACTAACGGGCAAAGGAGCAAAGAGAGCACCGCATCACTCACCGTCGGCACTATGCTACTGTCTGGAAGCTGGTACAACACCCAACGTCGACTAATAATAAGGTGGTGGTTGAGGAATTTTGTGACAGGTGGCAGTTTAGGAAATCGACAATTGGTGGTGGTGGTTGAGTAAATTGGCAATTCGCGATCATAGGTGGATAGGCAATCAGGGTTTACTATGGTGATAGGTGGTGGATGCGATAGGTGGGTGATGGAGGTTGGCGACGATGGTTTTGTTTAAATTCTAGGATGGTGGTTGATCGATTGGATGGTGGTTGCAATGGTAGTTATGGGTGTGCTAGTGTGTTGATTGTGTTAGTGATGTATTGGTGGGTTTAAGTTGGTCGTGGGGTTTAGGATGGTGGTTGCAGTTGGTGGTAAAGGTTAGGCTCGCTAGTGATGACAATCATGGTCGTTTCTAGTTTGCAATAGGTGGTTGAATTGTTGTATGGTGGTGTGAAGGGTGGGTTCAATAGGCAGTTGCATGTTTTGAAGGTTGCAATGGTGATGGTGGTGCGTGTGCTAATGTCACCGTGCATTGGTGGTGTCGGTGGTGTAGTGGTGAGTTTAGGGTAGTCGTGGCTTTAGAATGGTGGTTGCCACCTCTGGTAAAGGTGGCAAGGTGATCATATCTGATGCTTATTCGACTGGGTTAGTCCATATCCAACATGATATGTTATCTGGGCTTAAATGAGCATATCATTCCATATCAGAATGAATAATTATGTGCATTCCTACCTTAGAATATACCGTCGAAATTGTTATAGATTTTGAATGATTGAAAAGGTCTTTATGTTTGTCATTTTAATCAAGGGCTTGAAATACGCCCATAGCCCGTAATAGTTTTGTGAAACGAACCGAAGAATAGTTTATTCACGAGTAACATTTGGTATCATAAGTTTTGAAAACATTTGACTTACACCTTCAAAATTTAATGAAGCATGTCTTATATATCTTTGTTATCCATCTTGAATAAGGTAGCCTTCGAGCTATATAGTGGTTCGCTACGAAGCCAAGCTCAGTCAAGCTAACAAGCTTTAAAACCGGTATAAGCTTGGTCCGAGTTACCTTTACCACTTACCGATCTCAAACAACAATGGGCCAAGTCCGAGCAGTGCGAATGACATATACGGTTCAGAGCGTGAAAGTGAGTATGGCCAAATAATTTATCCAATGAAGTTAATGTATCCTTACAATGTCTCTCGCCCAACCACAAGTCCACCTCGATTCTTGCCTTCCTATCACGAAACTCCTCTTGATACGTGGAATTGAACTGAGCTTTCAAATTTTTATTTGGCGTGATTGGTGTTTGGTTCTACTTGAAATCATCTTTTTCTACAACTTTCATCCTTTGTACTGCACATTCGCAGTCTCAAAGTTGGAAGCATTGAGCGGCCCCAAAAACAAAATTTCAAATGTTTGGACTGCAAATAGGAATCACGTTGACAACACATCTCCAACTCAGATAGAATAAATATTTTGATAACTGCGATCGAGTTGTCACATGGGCAACAACGTCTACATGGCTTTATAGATATAGACATATAGTTTCCATCGCACTACACACAAAAGAAGAGCTGGTGAAAAAACTCTCTAGCTATCTGGTGAGAGACAATTTCATGCAAGGAGCATGGAATTGTCAGACTCGTCTAGGGAATAAGGATCTCAAACCAATGAGATGGTAAAGATATCAAGAGTTTTTTCCCTAATTAATATATTGTTAAAACTTAATTACCAATTTACTTCTTTTTGAAACTTATATACCCGCATACCACACTTTTGAAAAACATTGTTTGAAATCGCAATTTCAAGATAGAGCGATTTCTAAAATTGTAGTGTGCGGATAAATAAGTTTCAAAATTGAATATATTGATAATTAAATTTTAAATATGTATTAATTAGGGTAAAAACTCAAGATATCAAACTTAAGAAAGCATGCATGTGGCTAAGTCAACACAATTTTTTATTAAAATCAACTTGAAAATAGTCAAATGTGCTCAGAGATATCCTTTTAGCATAAAGTGATAAGCATGAATGATAATCTTTTCAAGCACAATGTTGCATTCAAATAGACATTGACAAGCTAAGGATCTGTTTGGTAACACCGTTAGTTTTTAATTTTTTTTTTTAAAAAAAAAGAAGAGTTCTGATTTTTTTTTACCAGTTTAAAAAACTGATACTGTTTAACAGAGTTTATTTTTTCAAAAAACAGAAAAGAGCAAGCGTTTGACAGGACAACTCTTTGGGTTTATTTTTCTTAATATACATTTTTACATAATTAAACATTATTAAAGGTAATTAAGCAACTATATTACAATGTCTTAAACATAATTTTTCAACATTACAATGATTAACAACCAACATTATTAAACATAATTAAACTAACATTAGCTCATTTTAATCCTAAACAATTGTAGATTGACCACCGACGCCAAGACCACCGGTGGACCACCTCCGGATCGGCACTGCCACACTACCACCAAAGCTGCACACACCCACGGATTTGCCCCATCACCACCAGTCTCATCGCCACAACGCCGGCACCCAGATCGGGCCACCGTTGTCCGCCGTCAGCGGACATCACAACCGGTGCTACAAACCCAAACTATCTCCGGTCAAAACTGAAGCCCATCCTTCTTTCTTTCTCTCGCCGGTCAAAAACTGGGGCTACAAACCCACGGCTCTCTCCGATTGGATTTAATTTAGGGCTTTCGGGACGGGGGGAGATAGAGAGAAGAGAGAGGCCGAAAAGCGTTGCAAGTCGCAATAACCAGAGGTGGAGTAGTGGAGCTGCCGATGTCCAGTGGAGGCGATGGACGTGGTGGCCGGTGAAGGCGATGGACGCGGTGGGCTGTGGAGTCCATGAGAGTTGCGCCCGATCGAGCCCCAAGCTGATGAAAGAGATGAAATCCAACTAAAAGGTGGGTTTTATACCCAGCAAGGAAAACCCCAATTCTGTTGCTAGTGAGGCTTCAAGCCTCGTCCTCATTAAAGCCTTCCTCAGCCCCGCGTGAAAATTGGTTTAGAAAAGAGCTCCGAGCTCTTTCGGTTTTGGGACTTAGTTTTTAAAATGTTGACCCTTTTTAAAAAGAGAAAACCAACCAAACACCCCAACTTTCATGGACTTTTGAAATTTTTTTAAACTGGGCCAGAAAAGAGCAAAAAAAAAAAGCTGTCAAACGGCCCCTAAGTGTCTCGAATACCCTCCCCGAACCTTCGAAAAGTTCAACACCATGAGATGATGATGGAGAAACGCAGTAGCATTTGCTAATTTTTTTCGATTACCTCTTCCTACTTATACACGATGTAAAGAAGATAAAATAAACTGGCATAAGCTATCGATCTATATGAATAAGGATGCATGTAGATTGAGCAGCACAAATGTTTCATTAGCAGAAAGGCATAAACATTGAGCAAGATTCCCTGAATCATCAATATCAAACTCGATAATGTCTGCATTTAAAGTAAAAAAAGGGCGCAACTTTTCGTTCTAAGTTTTCCAATCAATTGAGTTTAGACCTACTACTTCAAGTTTTATCTTGAGACTCCAAAACCAGTCAGGGGTCGTAAATGGATGTTTGGAAGGATACTGGAAATATTCATGTTTTGACTGAAATTAACCGAACTCAGGTATTACTCTAAGTTAACTGTTTTATTAGAGTCATTTTTAAAACTTAAGTAACTTGCACTTTATAAACAAATTCCCACGATCAAAGTGCCATTGTCCAACAATTAGCACATGTATTTCTTTTTATACGACTCGAGTTTTATACATACAGATTGTTGAAATAATGGGCGTTAAAGAGTTGGACAAGTGTTAATTTTGTAGGAGAAAAGAATTAGGAGACGAGAAGTTAACACGGGACATCGACCAAAGCAATGCCATGTTAAATTCTAAAATAATTTTACGTTAATTATAAGGGTAGCTCTATTAATTAACACATTTAAAAGACTACTGATATTCGTGCTTTGCTGCTACATCATGCATGTGATTTGTGTTACACACAATCTTACAAAATCATACAACAATCTAATCATTCTTCAATCGATGGTATATTTTATAGCCATTCTTATAATTCTCGTGTATTGGATATTGCACTTAGAAGATGATTTCCAAACAGCAAACGAAGTGTCCTCACTGTGCAGATGATGATGATGATGATGACTACGATGAAAGTGCGAAAGAAAGAAGGCCCTCCTAGTTGAAGAAGTAAAGGCGAGACTATTTTTGTACTAACAGTGAACGAAGATGTCCTGCACTCCACTGCACATCTCAACCTTCCGCAGTCCCATCCAAACCAACAGAGCAACCCAACCCAGACCCACCTCCCGCCATGTAAGCCCCAGAATGTCCCTCACCCAACCACCACCGCCGCCGCCTCAAAACCCTGACCCCATCACCGCCGTCACCAGACTCCTCTGGGGCAAATCCCTCCCACCCCAGCTCCTCATCTCCACCGTCCGCTCCACCTGGTCCGCCACCTGGCACCTCATGATGTCCCAGCTAACCCCATCCTGACCCTTCCGCCGGTTACACCCGACCCACCTCCCAGTTCCGCTCCGAATCCTCCCCGGGCCTAAGTCACGACACGGCCCTCCACCTCTACGTGGGCCTACCCTGCCCCTGGGCCCACCGGACCCTGATAGTCCGTTCCCTCAAGGGCCTCGAAGACACCGTACCCGTTTCGATTGCATCACCGGGCATCGACGGCTCTTGGGAATTCTTGGACACTCCTGTTCGGGTAGGGGATGGTCCCAACCCTGGTCCGGATACTGCAAATGGCTGTAAAACCCTCAGGGAAGTTTATAAGCTCCGCCGTGGCGGGTATGATGGCAGGTCCACTGTTCAAATGCTTTGGGATGCGGAGAGAAAAGAGGTCGTTTGTAATGAAAGTTATGATATAATTGAATTGTTCAATTCGGGTCTAAACCGGTCGGCGGGCAACCCGGATTTGGACCTCTCACCACCCTCACTCAAAACCCGGATTGATGAGTGGAATCAAATCATATACCCCCGTGTTAACAATAGGGTTTAAAGGTAATCACAGTTTAATATGGGTCTGAGTTTACATGCGACAATAGGTGTATAAGTTGATTAATTTTGATATGAATAGGTGTGGGTTTGCACAGAGTCAGGAAGCATATGATATTGCGGTGAATGAGTTGTTCAGTACATTGGAGTTGTTAGATGAGCATTTGGGCGGTGCGCGGTACTTGTGTGGAGATACACTGACAATCTGCCTGTTTACTACTTTGGTTCGGTTTGATCTTGTGTATAATGTTCTGTTCAAATGCACAAGGAAGAAGCTGATCGAGTATCAAAATCTTCATGGATATATGCGCGACATCTATCAGGTAACCAGTTATTGCTACAAATAAGTTTTATGCTCAAAGTTGTTCAAAAACAATTGTATTTAAGGTGCTTCGTTTCATTGATTGGCAATGTAGAGATTACTTTGATCATTGGACTGTACTTGTTAATTCAATTTTTCTTTGATAGGTCAATCTAATTGTGGGAAACACTTAGAATCAAACAGGCAAATACCACTCACAGGACCAAATATGTCAACTATAGGACATGAATTTATTGCTTTTGCAATAGTCTGGTGTAATATGAGGAACATTTGAATGAAACAGGCAAACACCATTCATGGGACCAATGTGTCACCTCTATGGCATAAAAATTTTGTGAAAGATAACAATTAGTTCCACAATATATAAGCTTTTTGGCAATTGGTTTTGAGTTTCATAGCCGGACCATCTGCTTGTGCTAAAGTTGAAAGACCTTTAGGTTAACAAAATTATTATAAACAAATAAAATAAAGCTCATCAAAATGAGGACTAGATGGTAAATTGCTAGATTCTTGGTTTAAAGTTGCAGCTGATTAGTGCCTATGGACAAGAATTTGTTTGTTTTCAACTTCTCCCTATGGTAAAAAGACAAAACATATATCTACTGTTCTTCACTTGTTTATGTTCGCTATGCATGGGGATTCTCGGCAAAAGCATGACTATCTTACAACTGTCGATGCTTTATTTCAATAAAACGAGACGTTGAAAGTAGTTACGATGCATTGAAGATGTTACCAGGCTGCATACATAACAAGCACCGTTTACAAATGTTGTTTGTAGATGATACTTTTTTGGGGCATTCTTGAAAGCAATTTTATTTATGATGTTTCAGGTGTTGCGCTTAACTAGTCCTTAATGGGCAATTGTTGCATGTTTGCACCATAGTAAACCAAATGATGATATGGGAATCAAGCCTTTTTCCTGTTGAAAATAGGTTCTATAATAATTTTCTACGGATGCATACGTGCCTAATTGTTGCATATTTATTTCCAGAACAGATTCCAAATGTTGCAGCAACCTGTAATCTAGGAGCAATTATGGATGGTTACTACAAAATTCTATTCCCACTGAATCCAGGCAACATCAGACCCAGCTTGCCTTCGTGTTGTGAGCATGAGGTCCTCTTAGAACCTCATAATAGGGAAACTCTATCGCTGGTAGAAAACAATGTACAGGTTTATGCTTAATATATTGAAGTCTTTCTGCATATGAAACTCATGTTACTGCATATAGCCTTTTTTCCCCTAGTAAACATGAACTTTTGTCAAACTTTCGTTGTAAACATCGTAGTGTACAAATTGTCTTCTAGATCTTAACGAGGCAAACTAACAGAATCATTGATGGGCATTTGTCAAGCAGGTACAGATCCTTGTTCTATTGTTTCAATATTTTGTTTTTTGCTTTCTTTTCTGCAAACGTATTAAAGATTCATTTGGGGTTAAATGAATAACTTTGTGGCTTGTAAGCTACTACTTTTACCAACTGAGCCACAACACCTTCCATATTGCGAACTAGATGATGGTTTTGTGGTTGAATATCAGATACTGCAGATATGTTTCTCTTTATTAGTATTTTATTAAACTGTATTGTCATGAGTATGAGAATTCTGTGAAGTGACCCTGCGAGAAAAGATGGAAAAAGCACAGAAAAGGTTCTTTGATCTCTTGAACTGCATTTCCAGTAGTACGGAGTATATGTGAACCCTTTGAAGCGATGCTGTGGCTGATGGATGATAATGGACCGAAAATGGTCTTCCCTTAGAAGCAATCGGCAGCACCCTAGCATGGCGCAGTCACCACTCTAGTTTTCTGTTTCTTTAGACACTCGGTTGCATCTCACATTTAACTTCTTCTGTAGTCTATATTTCCTGGCCGCTGACGGTAAGTTAGAAGGGACTCGTGGTAGTGAATGTTTATGATATTCTCAAATCCTTATACGTGCCATTTTGTTCCAAATTCTGCGATGTAACGATCTTCTATGATGTCAAAAGAGTTCGTTAATTTTGCAAAAAGGTATCCGGAATACATATAATGTTGTATATTCGTATGTTTGCATTGCAGTGAATGTATTTTGTGTTGATGTTGATTTCCCTGCATAAACTGCTAAAGGGTTGGGTTTCTCATCTCTTCTGTTTCTTACATCGATCCTTTTCAAGCGTTACATAAGGCAGTTATGCGCTTCTTCAAACATCATCTGCCAGGAAGCTCATCTTTGCTGTTGAGGGTGCCGTGCCAATTCTTTCGAGTTTCTGGACGGAAATGGATTGCTTCTGACTGATTCTCTTCTTCAATTTATCCCATTCCCTGCAAATTGGACGACCAAGACTTCATGGCACCTCTAAAAGACTTGTCTGCTAGCCAGAATATGTTGATAAATATGCCAAAGCAGTACATAGTTATATCAGGTCCTACAGGCTACCTTGTGATAAAGAAAATTTGAAGATCTTCACACATGTTTGCAGACCTCGTGGAACCATGTTGCAAGAAGATCTGTTACGTGGACCGTTAAATATAATTAATAACAATTCTCTGTTCTCCTTCGTCCACGCTCCTATCCCAGTGGAGAGGCTCTCTCCAATCTAGCAGTCCTAAATAGTACGAGACCATAGAAGATCTTACCGTTACCAGGTGTTGGTGATTTGGACATGAAAATGTGATCAGCGGCAATTTAAACGTCAAAATGAGCACAAAAGAAGACCGGAGTTGCTATGTATGCAACCTTAGAAAAGGTAAAAGATCTCCGATTGGTAATGCTAGCGGTAAGCAACACGCCAACCAATCCTGTTCAATGCAAAATACAGGCGTTGCAAACAGTAATTATCTAAAGGGCGGGCCTGTATTCCAAGGTTGCAGGGGCACTCCATGCGCAAAACTTTTTTTCTGCAGAAAATGCCATTCTACGTACAATTCAAGTCTTGGAACATAGGTGGTACGCAGCTAGCGTCCTACAGGAGGCCGAAAGTTGGCAAGTTTTGGGTTACAAAAACACAGAGAGCAGCTAATCTATTAATGCAAATGACCCGGCCATCCATGGTGCAATGCAACCCATATTCAAAATATTGGTTAAGACCTTAAAGACCGGATGCAGTGAGATTTCAATATAGAAGCACTATTATCGATTTCCTTCATCAAAAAGAGAGCCAGAAGCTTGTCCTCTTCACGGGCTGTCAAACAAGGGCATAACTTAGCTAAGCAAGTCGTCTTCTCCTAGCAGCTGCAGACCTAGATTCTGTGCCACATAAAGTAAGTCTTAGCCATAAAATCGAAAAAGTAAATGAAGAAACAGAGCAAGTCAAACAAGCCGAAGTGCAATGCTGGTACTACAAAAAATGAGAGGCTCTAATGTGGTAAATCAAAAGAGTTCATGGTAACAAGAAAAGTACACCCCTCAAGCATAAGAAGCAGGGGAACAAGACAGTGCTACTCCAAACCCTCACATGCCTTCTCTACTGCTTTTCTCTGCCGACAAGATTCATTTAAAACTGCAGAGAAAAGCACCTCCCAATGAAAAGAACTTGGGCCTGCTTGCGCCACATCCATGCATGCACCTCCATTAGGCAAGAACTGAACTTGTACTAATCCTAAAACCTGACCCAGATGACCCAGGAGAAAGACCAGGCAAAAGTGGAGTTTGACCGATAGATTCATCGTGCACATTTCTTCCTCTTCATCAAAATCTGTCAACCAAAAAAAGAAGGCTACCTCCAAACAAATGCGCGTCTTTGCTGAGTAAGAAGAATACTTCACAAGAAACAAGTCTCAGTTTTCTAGTGCTCTTAACATGAACTCTCAACTTGACAGAGATCAGTGTCAAAACACACAACATACTATGCAAAACAAAATCACTCCATTGAAGATATGAGACAAGTTTAAGCTGTGATCATGTCATAGTTATCACTTTAATAGAAAACTCAATGGATCAGGAAGATGGGACATCATAATATATATTTAAGCCAAGCAAAACATGAATCCAGTTCACGAGACCAAAGAAAAATTCAAGCTACTACAAGAGCATTTCATTGTTGCATGCAGAATATGAAGTATATAGACTACTCTTCCGGCATTGCTTATATTAGAAGTACTTACTGCTTGAGCGTTTAATGTTTCGGCAAAACTTGCTGCCGCACTTGCACTGAAATGCCTTGACAGGATGTTCATGATCATCAAAATCAATACCATAATCCTGCAATCATATCACTTGTAGCTGCTTAACAAAGGACATGATAAACAAACAGATCTAATGTTTATGACCATGTAAATTTAATATTTTTTATTGATATTAAGTCAGGATCGAATTCTGTTTACGCCAATAATGGGTGGATTTTCGCTTCATGAACAATATCCTTAAATCCCGCACTAAAGAGTTTTACATATTCTTAGATACTAGTAGCAGGCAATAGCTTACTTGCATTTATATATATATATATATATATATTCACACATACATATACACTTTGTGGACGTGTCACAAGCAACTTCACTTTGTGTTGCCATATTCGAATTTAATTTATTACACTGCCACATGATAACTCCAAAGCACACCTGGTGAAACCAACCTACTTACCCAAGTTAGCTCCTCCAAAGCTTCTACCTTTCTTGTTGTGAAGAAGGCGAGCTGCAAGTAGGCGACAGATATAAAACCAATAATTAGCACTGAGCATGTTAAAAAGGCATTGAAGTAGAAGGATATCACACATGATAATAGTGGTGATCAGGCGTCTCCACTTCCACTGGGATCTCAACCATGTTTGAGTCAAAGCACCTGGCAAAACAAGAAAAGGTCTTATCCACAATTCCCCGTGCCGAGACAGCAAAGTGAAAACAGAAAAAATATGAGAGAGAGAGAGAGTCGTGGCCTCAAAATGTTGAGAGTAAGTAAGATTGGATTCAATTGGCTATCACGATTTCTTTTTAAAGTAAGATCGGAATCAATTAGCTGTCACGATTGATTGTCGGCAACTTGACTTCATTTCATTAAAGTGTGTCTATCTTCTGGTCGTTTCATTAACATGTGTGATCTCTGCCACTCTCACAGTGAGAAGAAACTTCTCAGGACTCGGTTATAAGAGATGGGCAGCCTGGTTTCTTGTTTCCACAATGGCTAGGCATCATGCTTGGCTTTTTGTGCAAAAAAATCGTGTTAAGACTATCGCGATTGATTGTGAGCAACTTGACTTCATCACAGCGCGTCTCTCTTCTGGTCGTTTCATTAACATGCGTGATCTCTGCCACTCTCACGGGGAGAAGAATCCTCACAGACCTAGGTAATAAGAGATGATCAACGTTGGGTTTCGTGTTTCCCACAACGATTAGGCATAATGCTTGGCATTTTGTGCACAAAAAATCGTGTTAGACTAACGTCAAAGCAAAACAGGAAGTGGTGATTTCACGCGACGTCATCTAAACTTGTATGTTGGGATCAAAGAAGTATCTGATCCTTGACACTACCGCAGGGCCAATTGTTCTTCTCATAGGGCCCACTGACAGGGCCCATGTTGGCTTCAACTTCCTTCAGTAATGAAGCTTGTGATAATAACGAAGAGGAGCAACGGCTGCAGCAGCAGCAGCAGCAGAAGAAGAAAATATACCCAGCAATAAATTACCACAGAGACACGATTCAGAAACATAAATTAACAAAAAATCGATGAAAGACTCAAAACTTACAATAAGAAATAATTACACAGCTCGAACAAATATGAAAGTTTTGAAAAAGAGAAATGCCCTGATAATGAAGAAAGGCAACAAGGAGATTAAGCAGTAAGTGGTTAAGTTTTTGGTAACTTACCTATGATTAATAAACCTTCCGACATTTCCATAAAAGGTTGCATCCAAACAGAGAGCTTCTTCATCCTTCAAGACTCCTTCTGAACTCCAATCAGCATCAAGGAGTACAGGATAAGCATGTTTATCTTTGCTGGAACTGTGTGAAACTCTATCATATAGCTCCGCATTGGTTAGCACTTCTCCAACATATTCACAAACGAATGCCCCTTTTGGAAGCTCCTCTAATGTACGAAGGCCCCATCCTTTTCCTCCAGGAGTCATAAAGACCTGAATAAAAATATAACACGTAATGGAACAGTTACTAACAGGAAAATACCATTAGCTCCAGATCAACGACGAAAAACAATTAGACACCATCCACAAATTCTAACCTGTAAATTACGATTTATGCCCCGCTGTACTACTCGATTGCCACACTGTTTATTGCAGCCACATTTCCACCAACATTCTTTGATAAATTTCCTCACTAAATGACCTTTGCATGGTTCTAAAATATCTTCATTTTTAGATCTTTCTAGCGGACATTCCTTGCAATAGCACTGGCAGTGCTTTTCAGGGTCACGATTCATAGAGATGCACTCTTCCAAAAGCTCCTCCTTAACAAGGCCTTCAGAGGTATAAGCAAATTCACCACCAGTTTCATGTGCACATGCACAAGGTGTGGACAGTGATAGGCAATCACCAAAACAAGTTGGACAGCAACTATCATCCACAATACGAGCCAGAGAGAAGTTAACATAAGCATTTTGAAAAACTACATTTTTGGGTATGTAGTGGAAGGAAGGCGGTATATCATCGTTGACTTCATTTACCAATGAAATTGTCATCCTTTCTTGTCCTCTGGCTATGTCATATACATCATGGAGAGACCTTATGTCATCAGCAGTGAACTGACGCTGCTCTACGACCACCAAACTTGAGGAGTTAGTATGATCCCCACCATTCTGTTCTGTGTCCTTTTCAGTTTGACAATCATCCCCGCCACTAGTCTTATCAGGTTTTGCAAGATCATCCATACTACTGCAAGGTGGAGGAAGTCGTGGTATTTGAGGCAAGGCCACCTCAGCGTCACATTGGATATTAATTGCTCCATTTAAAGGAGAAGATGCCAAGCCGCTAGTACCCACAGCATCTACTGCACAATGTTTTTTTAATAAATCAATCGGCGGTGTAACGTTAATGGTTTTTTGTGGTTCATTACTGGAGTCAGTTCCGAGTTCCAAAAAGCACTCACACATATCTTTCATCACTTTCATCAAAGAAAAATTTGGGTCCAGAATTTTATATGATCGGAGACATCTATCCTCCACCGACTTTAGAAGTTCATCTAGACTGGGCATATGGAAATCAGGTCTTTTAAGAGCAGAGTCGCAACTAAGAGAAATTTTTACCTCCCCTAGGGAAGCAATCTCTAATTTAGAGGTAGATTCGTCAGGGATGATTGCAAGTTCGGAACTGGGTCTTATTTCACTTGATAAGCCTGGAATACCATCAGGCTCATCTTGCCCATCTTCAGATTGGGATGCTACGGGTTCAGGACCATCTGATTCTACGATCGAACCATTCCCAATTGAAGAGCCACCATTAGGTAATGCCTCTGTAAAATTTAAGCAGGACAAGACCTTTAGAGAATGGAAAAGCTGCAGCTTGATAGTCAACATATTAGGTTTACTAGGTGAAGACTTATAAGTCGGTACATTAGATGACTCATGATAAAGAATCTAGACGAATAACTACTCTTGTAATGGATCTGCAACTTTTATTCTTTCTTTAATCTTCGTGTACAGATATTGAACTATTAGTCAATAAAAGAAGTAAATAACTAAAATAAGGAAGTCCATCAGCATATAAACATGTATTCAATGTCTGATGAGTGATAATCTAAAGGTCCTGCATGCAACACCAGGGATGTGGCTTCCCCATAATTGATATCTTTCAGAAATAAGTCCTGGTAGAGCTTTATGCTCCCCATTGCGGAAGGGGCTTGGATATTGAGAATTTGCAATGTTTCATTGCTGTCAATCAAGAGGGAGGCCCTTTAGAAGAGGCTGGTAGTGGACACAATTCTTGAGGGCCATAATGGGCACCATAATGGAAACCTTGTACGGTTTTGGCAGACTTTCCTGAGACAATTTCAGAATCAACATCTACAAAGATGCTTTTGTTTATGATGTGATGTCTTCTGTTGTAGAGACTCCTTGAAAGCATTGCTTAAGAGCATTGCTTAAGAGACGCTATTTTCCAAATCTACGGAGCAATGAGACTAACAGGGTTGTTTGGCAATTAAGGAATCTTTATAAATGCAACCTTTACGTCAACAGAAGCTTGAATGCTACACTGTCTGGAGACAGTCTTTGCAGAAATGAATTTGTGTCAATTGGCATTGGGTGTGTAAACGGGTGAGAATCCATGAAAATGGATCACTCATTGCTTCATATTCCTATCACGTGGATAAACTGGACAACTCAAACTGCCCTAAGCTCGTAATAAGCGTCATATATTTAGGTGTATCATTAACTCGCTAGTCAACACAGACAAAAGCATCCTCAAGACAGAACTCATAGTTAGATCAAAGATCAGACGTACCCGGATGGATCACTGCAATAGGAACCTCAAACTGTGATGTGTCATCAGTAACTGGCTCATCCTTAGGCCGGATCAGAGCAAGAGTATTAGGTGCTTTCTTTTTGGGCAAAAGAACAATTCCAGGCTCAACCTTTGGCTCTTTAAAGCGCAAAGATAAAGATGCCCTCTCAGAAGTTGTCCTTTTCTCCCTTGAATCAATTTGAGGTAGGATAGGTTCTTTTCCTCTATCTCTGAGTTGCATAGGATAAGACACTGAATTAGACTGAGTTCT
This sequence comes from Escallonia herrerae, assembly GCA_033070095.1. Lineage (NCBI taxonomy): Eukaryota > Viridiplantae > Streptophyta > Magnoliopsida > Escalloniales > Escalloniaceae > Escallonia > Escallonia herrerae. The sequence continues at coordinate 103,308 of JAVXUP010001463.1, read as the reverse complement.
CTTTCCAAGATCTGGCTGAATCCTGTCAGCAGCAGCTGGCTGAGATTTATCGCAACTTCCTTGTACAGCAAAAGACTTGGGGGAAACAGGTTCCTTTCCTTTATTTCTAGTAAGAGGCTGGATTTCAGTCCTTTCATCTTCAAAATCAGGCTGAGGGGATCTTAATATGTCTCGTGATTGCTGCTCGGGATGAGTTTCAAGTAGTTCAGCATCCCCCACCTTCGCCCGTTTAGATGGAGTTGCGCCAAAGCTGGGGCTAGAATCGCTGACCTGACCTTCCTGATGCCTTAACCTCAGCCTTTTCAAGGGTCGTTCAGGCTCATCATGCACCTGAGTGTCTCCTTCAGTTTTCTCCTCCTGCTAGTCAAAGACAGAGTCAAGACACAATAAAACCCTAATAATAGCATATGGGCATGCACATAATAGCATCCAAGTTCAGTACAAGTATGAGAGGCAGGTCACATACTTCAGTATTCTTCTTATGTGCAGCAGTCTGAAATATGAGAACGACAAATAGTCACAAACATAAGAGAAGAAAGGAGCCAAAGAGACTAAAAATAAATATGAATATATGTACATATAACATATGCATACATGTGAATATAAGGAAATAGATATGCACCTCCGCATCCTCAGTGTCAAATATAGCATCTGCAAGGGCCCTATAATTTTCTTCTTCAATAAGTGCCCAATTTTTTTCATACAACTTCAACAGATTTTTCAATACAGGCTTCACTTTTTCTTCGGCGACTCCAAGAACCTTCATAGCACGAAAAGCTTTAGCAACTCTTGGATTAGGCGCCATATTTTACTTGAGCGCGTTTTTCTACCAAAAGGTCCTGATCATCCAATACTCCTGCACTTTCCTGTAGTAATGAGGATGCAGAATAACACGAAATACATACACATGATAAGCAATATTATGATAAATAGAGTCAATAAACGCAGGACTTACTTAGAAACCAACATAATGACAGGGCTACTGACATCCTTACCTTGAGCCCATCTCATATCAAAGTCAACTGAATGGAGTTCTAGAAATACATTAGGATATGCGCAGATATACATGTATTTCTTCCCAACTTTTACATTTAACATGCAATTTAAACTGCGCAGAGTTGAGGGCACCTTAGCTAACTCAACTAAGGTGCTTCCAGAAACTCAAAACATATGCCGCAACTTGCCCCTGAAGTTCATGCATCGATCAAGATGATATAATAGGACCATTGGTGAACTAAGCCTTATAAGTAAGAAGAGAACGGTACATTATTCAGCATGTACACACATAGGTTCCATCACTTCCATGATAAGATCTCTCTACCATTGAGTCTGTGCACCTATATACTTTACTATATTTCATCTGCAATTATACAACTAGGAGTTTGGTTGATTCATATCTGACCCACCTTCCTTCATAGGTTAATGCAGTCTCCTGACCAAACTATGTAACCCCCGTACGACTCCCCAGAAATTGACCGCAGGAAAAACTTTATATATCCTTATTAGAAACTGGCACAGAAGAACACATGGAATTTTAAGCTAAGCATGACGGTAACATAAAATTTTCTTAGCAACGGAGGAAAGGGGAACTTATGTTTATCGGCATTTTCCCTTACAAGGTCAGAAAAAGCTTCTGAACCTAGAATATCAGCGATAAAAAGGCCCAAGAAAGTATGAGGTCATTCCCTTATACTACAAGATCAATGGCATACTGAAATTGGTTCTAGGTGGATGACACTAAGCTAGAAAAATATTCCTGAATACCTTGCTCGCTATGCCACAGGAGGCAAAAGCCACAAAACTCTAGGACTTAACTACCGCTTGAATCCTTGATAGTATCCAGAACTGGCCTTACTCCCACTCGGAATATGTCTCAACAAAAAAGAAGGTACTATTGTGAGAAGTATGTCTTAACTAACAGTACACTGGAGCATCAAAACCTCCTACCTTGGAACATCAACCGATATCCATAATCAACCACAAGCCCAATCCGAACACATATCAACAAACTAAAGATAACATTGTGAACGGCAGGTCACAAGTATCTTGAAACATCACTTAGCAAAGTAATTAATAAGACAAATACTTTCAAGAAAAAACTGAGACAGAGAAATACAGATTTTGACCCACCCCATCGATCATTGTTGAACTTGATAAACAGTTGCATCAAATCATTTTACCATATGTAGTAGAATCCCATTTTTAACAGGAATTTCTACTGCTTCTCAATTGGGTACATCGAACATTCCCTGCATCAAAGTACCAACACCTTCAATCTCTAGTTCGCCAAGTCCCCAAGTATGTCAAGTCACCATCAACTATTGTTGAATTTGATAAACAGTCATTTTAAATATTTCCCCTATCTTGTAGAATCTCATTTCTTAAAAGTTTCTACCACTGGATTTGGTACGTCCAAAACCTCTGCATTGAAGTATCAACACCTTCAATCTCTAGTCTGTCCATTCATCAAGTATGTCAAGTCATCATCAGTCGTTGTGACTTGATAAAGTCATATCAAATTACTTTCCCCTATCTAGTAGAATTTTCAGTTTTTTCATAATATTTCTACTGTTTCTGGTTTGGCTATGTTTAACACCCCTGCAGAAGTATCAACACCTTCAATCTCGAGTGTGTCGAGTCCCCAAGTATGTAGTTGTGGTTATGTGTAACAGAATCAATTTGCAACCATATGTCATCAACATACCAATCATCAGATCATCTAGAAATACCAGAAGTTATTAAGAGAGCAAATAGGATTATCAAGCAACGAGATGACTGGAGTTCGTAGAATGAAGTTTGCAGAAGAAGTAAGATAAAGAATCTTTCACCCACACACAAGAAATATGGCAAAAACTGACATATATGAGAAAATAGATATGTAAAAGCAAATTTATGAAATTTGGATCACCTGATTCAATAATAAACCTAAAAGAGAAGACACATGTATAACAAGCTCGGCATCGGTTAGTGATTCCCCCAATTGACAAGGGAAGGGATATGCTGTGTCATGGAACAGGCACCTCTACCAGAACACACATACAAGTACCAATGAAACCGCTACATTGTTAATTTCATATCCGGGACATTATCCTAAGAAGAACTAGACAAGACGCTACACTTCTACTTCATAACAAAGAAGTATTAATAACTACTCGTTAGGAAAAATGCATTTGTGAATAAAGGGGCATTCAATCAAAGGAGCGACGTTTATTTTCAACATGTGTAAGGAAAGTAGAAAGTACAATAAATGCATAGGGTTGACCTAGGATATAATCTGATGCATATATGTAGCAAGCTCTGATCGACATAACTAATGAATATAGTTTGAGTAATACAACATGAATAATAAAAACCAAACACAAATTTGCACCTCGATAAATTCACGAAATAAAACTAAATGAAACAATAAAAATACTATGCAGGTCCAAAACCATCGGGAAGAAACTATAAATTATAATAATATAACTAAACTTTGAAAAGAGCCGATTGGGCCCAAAATTTTCCATCTAATGCAAGACTTCCAGGTATTTTTCAGAAGGAAAATAATGTAATTTACAAAATTAAGCCGCTGAAAATTTCACCTGCTCGCAGGGTTGTTATAAAATCCTCAAAATTGTTTTAGATTTCGGACCACTGCTGCTTTACCTGTAGAAAAAAAGAGAGAAAAATCACTGTTCCAACTTGAATATTGCAGGTGAAACAAGCAAGGCATTGCTCATCACCAGTTGACACTAAATAACACGCATTACAGCGCAACTGATAGCGGTTTCAAAAAGCAACTCTCTTTACCAAGTGAACGTACGGGATCATTTTTCCCCGTTGCAAAGTGAAATCAACATTAATTCACAATAAACCTAAGGACAGTGTATTTAGTACAGGCTATATCAGTACATCCCAGGCTATAGCTTTCAACTGGTAAAAAATACCTATTCGTATATTTATGTTTGCTATTCTATTCTGTTTAGAATACTGCTACGGTATGAATAGCTGATAAGTCAAAGACGGTAAACCAAATATGGCTATTTCCGGAGATGAAATCAAAATCAAATCAAACCAAGAGTAAAAAATGCCCCTATACCCCACATCTTTTTTGATGAAATTGAGCGAAGCACGCAAACATGTTCCCGTATACCTGTCCCCCGTAACCAAGACTCTTTTCTCTTCAATTTTCAATTGCAAAATGGCAATATCAAATATAAGCCATAGTTACATTAAGCAAATCAAATTGACACCAGGCAAGCCAACACCTAACAGGGACTTTAATTTCTGAACAGATTAAATACTGCAACAAGATTGAAGTTACTAACTGAGAAGTGGAAAGAGGGACGTAAAGATGGGTTTCATGCAATGAAAGACCGAATAAGCTTCCTATTTCTAGTTTCTTTATTGAAAGATGACTCCAAGATTGTAAAAAGAAAGAATATCCACTCAAATCAACCCCAAATAAGAAAAAATCATATTTCAGTTTAATAAATAAAATCTTCTCTTCTGTAGCATTCTCAACAAGAAGCTTACAAGTACACCGTTTGCATGTAGAAAATGTGATTAAAAGCAATGTACGTACCGATTCAAACATAAAACCCTAAAATAATTCGGAATTGAACGACACAAGAGATTGTAGCTTGAACCCATATCAAAAAATAAAAGAGTCAAATCGGCAAACAATTAGCTGAAAGTTAAACCTTGCAATACCGTTCAATCGCGTAAAGGGTCAGAACCACGACAGATTGTGCGGAGGGAAAAGAGAAAGAGCCAATTTAGGTGATGTGAGGAGTCAAAATTGAGAATTCTTGAAGGAGAAAATTACCTGCATTTGGAAATTGGAAGCAATTGGAAGTGTAAGTGATTAGGGCACATAAAAGGAAAATTAGGAACTTCATAGAGAGAGGGACTGAGGGAGTGAGTAGAGAGAAAGCCACGCCACGCGCCCACGTGCAGGCGATGTTTTCTGCTGCTATATTTAGGGCTGCATGTTCGGGTAAGTCGTGGACCAACCTTTCGGCACAGCGAGTAGGAAACACGCGCGATTGGCAAGGGAAATTTAAAGCCAGTTTAAGATTGATTAAAAAAACAGATTTGGTTTAAATCTCAGTATTCAAAATATGATTTAATCTGAATCAGTTTGATGTTTGGTAAAGTAGTTGTAAATTAAATTAAATTTATAAAAAATATTAGATAAAAAATATTTAAATTAGTTTCACTATGACAATAGAGAACACTCACTAAACAGTTTTCTAATATCCAGGTAAAGTAGATATTAGAAATTCAGCGCTTAAAGAAATCTGGCCACATTTTGATCTTGCATATACAAGGCCAGAAATTACTTTATGATACTACACATGCTACTGCAATTCAGATACTACATGGCTAAAACAGAAGAAAAGATTATTGTACAAGTAGATTTACAATATGCAATTCTGGTAAGCATTATAATTAAAATAAAATAAAATAAAAAATTACAATATAAGAAGATAGAAGAACTTACAGAAATTAGTGTGGAGGAATTGAAGAGGGCAGCTGTATCCCTCTTTATTAGCCGTAGGAGAAGATTAGCAATATGAGAGATAACCTTCAAAAACTATCTAATTAATTAAAAGGCATGAGATGTCTTTTTGTGAAAAACGTGGGGATAGGATGGTAAATTAAAAGGTCAAACCTGATTATGGAAAATTGATTATTCCATAATCCTCACTTTTGAGAATTATGGATTAAATCAGTTTTTAACTTTTTGAAGATGGGTCAAATCTCTTAATCTTTTTTATCAAACACCCACAAACCTGATTTAATTTAGATTAAATCAGGTTTTGACAAGTATTAGCGATCTCCTTTGACTATAGGTAAAACTTAAATACATAACGGATTGTGTAAAATAATAAAAATGCACTTATCACTCTAGTAAAATTATGAAATTAGATTGAAACTGATTGTGTGTGTGTGTGTGTGAAGGTGGGTGTTACAGTTCTGTGTGTCCATATCATTTTGAATGATCCACCACAAAAGCCAATAAGACCTTAATGATAGTGTTTTAACGGACACCATGACAAACCAGATATAGATTAATATTGTCGCGCACCATTGTTCACAACATACTTTGGTCAGACCAAAAGGCCCACCAAGGATTTCATTTTGAGCGACACGTCACACATTCAACGGTTAATTTTTCAACGCTCACAAGCCGGTCAAAGCTACGCATACTCAAGTCACATGAATTGCTCTTGAAACAACCTTGGCATGCCTTCTCCCTTCAGGGGGTCGGCCACCTATCCTGTCGACCGACGACCGTCGCTAGCGGCCACGCGCCTCGACAACCGTCGCTTGCTGTTGCCCACGCGTCATCTTTGCGACGCCCGTTGCCCGCTGTTGCCCGTCCTGACGAACACTTACCGTCCCTCACAGCCGCGCGTCGTCGCCAAGACAACCATCCCTCGCGGCAGGTGGCAATCTCCGACACCTGTCGTCGCTCGCGCGCCGACTTTACGGTGCCCGTTGCACGAGCTAGCACGCCGTACCTCACTCACTTCGCCGAGCCCATGCACTGCGCCGCTGATACAGCCATGCCCCTCAGGCTCTCTGTCACAATGTCGTGCCCCGGACACCATACACACTTCACCACACCTGCCCCCCTGCCATGGACGTGGAACATGCTTCAACCCACTCTCCGAAGTGTGTAGCATCCCGTGGGGATAGGCGACTCCTCTAGGACACTATCTCCGCCAGGGATCTTTTGAACTCCCTTTCCACCAGGTAGACGGCTCCTCCGGGATGCTACCTAGACGCGCTCTGAGTGCTTTGGCATAAGGACTCACCCACGGGGATAAGCGACTACTTTGGGACACTATCTCCGCCAGGGAGCTTTTCAACTCCCCTTCTGCCAGGTAAACGGCTCCTCTGGGATGCTACCTTGGCCCATCAGGTAGATGACTCCTCCAGGATGCTATCTTGATGCGCTCTGAGTGCTCTAGCACAAGGACTCACCCTGCGGGATAGGTGACTCCTCCGAGACACTATCTCCACTAGGGTGTCTTCGTGACTGGCCTACATGCTCCGGGCACTGGGGACTTGCATCGGCACCCCTAGGGACTATGACCCCCGAGTCACTCTGAGACGGAAGGCATCGCGCCTAGTCTGCTTGGCAGTTTGGCGTCGAGTCTTCCCTACCGCTGCCAGGCCTGTGGGACTCTTCAAAGGCTTGGACTGGTGTCTAGATCAAGGGGATTCTCTGGCCACACCGACGCTGTGGGAGCCATTCTTTCCAGGCAGACAGAGCAACATTGTGTGGGGTAGGCCGGGTGAATATGCAATTCGACAGTCCGTGGAGCACCCGCAACTGTAGACCCATCGGTGACGTGTCACTCTTAAAAAGCGCCATGTGTCGTGTAATGACATCATCATCTCAACCTCTATAAATAGGGTCTTGAGAATTCATTTGACAGAATTCTCTCATTTGACAGTTTTACTTTCTTTCTCTAAAACCCATTATCTCTGAAATTCTAGAGAGATAAGCATACAGGACCCTGACTCTGGACCTAAGCATCGGACTGTGACTGCGTGTATATTCACCGTGTGTCGTCGCCTTCGCAGCACTGCCACCCTTAGGCCCTGTCTGGGAAGCCCTTGGTCTCTGCCCTTGCTCCATCCTTGTTGTGTCTCATATCAGCACACTTGGCATATGACTCGGATTGCATTCCTTATAACCCACTTTCCTTGGCATCAACCATTTCATCACTATCAACACAATCAGAAACACAATCATCACTGGCACGACATCACCATTGCATCTTATGGCAATCTTCTTTGGCGGCACCACGTATCAATGCCATTATGCTCAACACTTGCCAATGCCCCGCCACATCTAAACCATCGCTACCTTTAACTGTCGCCTGCAACTACCGCCCAACACAACAATCGTTCATGGCCCCACCGCTCTTCCCCTTTCCTTATTTCCCGACCACCATCCCTTTTTACCTTCAAATTACAAAAACAACCCCCCCTAAACCCGTCATCGCATCCCACAACGATCACTACCTCATTCCAAAACCACTACTAACCAACCTCAATAGTAGCACACGCGACCACTCTCCGTTGGATCAGTGCCATACTCATTTTTTATTACTCTTTGGTCTTTTTAATAATTCTTATTGTTATTTTCTTTTATAGGTACGAGAGAAGAGAGGACCTTTTCGGGCCCGTGATTGGGAAACACCCATCAATGAGAAAGGTAAAGACAAATTATACATGGTGTTTACAATATACTTACTATGTAAGGCTTGTATTAACATTTGGAAAAAGCGAATTCGTGACGTAAGCAAAAAATAAATTCTTTTACCGGTTTCAACAACGGATGAACACGACAAATACAAATTTCATGTCTTTACTCACAATTCGCTACCTTTCGGAACTTTATGTCATTGCGTGGGTTGATTACTGTCCACCCCCGTGGGTTGTCACTGAATTACATAAAACCAATTCCGTTAGGGAACTATCAAAAAAAGTTTGGGCTCCATATATTTATTATGATATACAAAAAATGTCTCTAGTTCTTCCTCCTCTTTCTTACTAGCCAAACCATTGCCACCGTCATTGATGACCAGCCACCGACTCTGAACGCTTTCTTCTGACCATCACTGTCCATCTTGGAAACCCTCAGTGTATTACCGTCGACGCCCAGCCAAACCACCACGAACCACCTTATGCCTACTCATTGCCCATCACACACACGCGCGCGCGCGCACACACACATACCGGCGACATCGGCGACACATACACACCTTTCGTCGTTGTCATCCACCTTTCCAAACACTATAATACCCACCTCATCTGCTTCGTATCCGCTACTAAAACCCAGTGAGCAACGACCACCGTCGATGTCCAACTACCATTGTTGACGACCAACCATTTAAACAACGTGGTGGCTGAAAGTCAATGCACGACCAGTGTCACCATCGGTGGTGCAATATCACCGCTTCCACCCCATAACACCACCGATCAGTGGCGAAACTACGTATGGACGAGGGGGGGCTATAGCACCCCCTCAGATTTTGAAAAAAATTTATATATAGTGTTTTTTTTTCACTCGCGATTTTCTCTCTCCTCCTCTCGGCTCTCACAGTCTCACTCAATTCCCGACTTCCCGTCGTCGGCTCGTCGCCGACTCGCCATCGACAGTTGAACTCTCACCGGAGTCACCTCTCACTCTCTCAGTCATCGCGGCACCACCCACGGCCACGGGCCACCGGTCATCGGCTATTCGGCTCATCGCCTCATCGATAACGTCGGACGCCGGTCGCCGTCAAGGTCTCATGGGGAACCCCTGCTCTCACGGACAAGTCACGGACTGCCTCATGACCCCGATTCCGAAGCGCGAAGGCCCTCCCCAGTCCGGCAGTCCCCACCCCAACTCTGGCCAGATCTAGCTTAAATCTACGAGCCGGCGGACGAACCGAGGAAGTGACGAACCTCACCGGTCGGCGGTCACCGCGCCTGAAATAATGAAATTCAAGCAGATCTGACTCTTGAGCGGCTGAGCCTCAGTCACCGATGGTCATGGCGAAGGACCCACCGCCAGCGACGTTGCGACAACGACGCCGTTCTGATTTCTAAGGACTGAGGTCAGTATGCATTTTGAACAATTTCTTTTGCTATTGAGAATTGATTATTTGATTAATAATTTTAGGTTGTTAGTTATAAATTTGATAATTTAGATTATTAATTGATGCTTTATAGCTGTTAATCATGCATTGAACACTTGAGATTTGAGATTGTTGATGGAGGATGAGACCCAATTGAATTTTTATCCCATTTGAGCATTGATTATTTGATTGATAATTTAGGTTGTGTTAATTGTGCATTTGAAAATTGAGATTATTAATTACTGATTATAGGTTGTTAATTGTGCATTGAACATTTGAGAATTGAGATGGTTGATGGAGGATGGGACTCAATTGGATTGAGATGTCGGATATGTAATTTAGTTAAATGGTCGGTTGAAATTAGGTTAATTAGGTTAACGCGATAATAAAACATGACTGAAAAAATAAAAGAATAAAATATTTGTAATTAATTAGGTTATTTGATTGATAATTGATGGATTGATACTTAAAATAAAATATTCTCTAAACTTTTGCTCAACATTTTTTTCTTGTTTTGCTCATATGTAAAAGATTGGTGGAGGGACTGCACCAGATATAGGTGAGGTTGATGCCAACTAGATATAACGATGCAATGATGAGAGTTCTCTACTCTTTCAGATCTCTATGTGCTGGTTGGAGGAGCAAGCTTGGTGTGCATATATTCTTTGTTGTTCCCTTAGTAGCTAGGTTGTTACTTGGTGGTGTATAGTTTTGCTTGATAGATTCTAAAGGGCTTTGGCTTTATACTTCTGTACTTCCACTTTTTTGCTGCAATAATTGATAGCCAAGCAGATCTTTAAGTATTTAGTTTGAAACAATCATTGATTTGAGTCCTTTCCAAGTGAAACATTTGGGTTGTCAAAGGGAAAATGTTAACTTTGTTTTAGAGGAAATTGGAGGAATAATTTAGAAGTCAATGTACTTCTGCAATTGGGCTGCTTAATCGATTATGCCTGGGATTTATGGATAAAGCCTCCAAAATATACTTTAACGTCCTGTTAAAGACTCTAAAATCAGCATCATTTACATGTGTTATATTTGTAGTTAATTTCCTTTAGACATGTTAAATGATATAATCATTCACATATACTATGGCATCATAAGTTCTGAAATCTAGTCCCCGTCCCCGCTGCCTCCAACTAAGTTTTGAATATCATAATATGCTGCTGTAGCGTCGTAAGGTATTATCCATTACTGCAAATGCTTGGTGAATTTGAACATATATCCTTTAATTTTTTCCTGTTGGAATGCTAATATTTTTAGCCCCCCTGGGATGAAATCCTGGTTCCGCCACTGCCACCGATGACCAGTCGCCGACACTAATGCCTAACCACTTCCGTCTCAACCAACCTCTACGATACCGTTACCCCACCTCTGCCAGACTGCCACACTGCCACCAATCCTAGTTCTATAAACCCATATTAAATCCCATCGATCTCGTATCAAAATCAATCTCATCCCACTTACAGACATAACTTTGCACCACAAATTTCAACGCCATGCGGGCAATTTGGTGTGGGTTTTGTAATCTATGATTTGCGGGAGGGATTAAAATTTTGGTGTGGTTTGTGATTTGTGGTTTTTGATTGTTTTCGCGAATGGGTTGATTGGTGTGGTGTGAATCAGCGGCGGTCTTGGGATGTATATACCGCGATAATGGGTTCGTTTCAGCAGTAGTTGCGATGTAATGGTGGTCGAGGTGTTGATCCAATGGTGGTGGTTTCAATTTTGGTGTTGGTGGTGGCGAAACAATTGGGGAAAGGGGGATGACAGCGACGCCGTAGTGGTTCGTTGGGGGGTGTGTGTGAGAGAGAGAGAGAGAGGGAGAGAGAGAGAGTCAATCTGTGTGATTTGTGTGCGTGAGATGGGCACCGGTGTTTGGGAGGTGGGATGGTGTTTGGAGAAGAGGATGACACATTGGGTAAGTTTATTTGTTTACGAGTGGTATTGCCATCTTTTTCATGTTTCTATTAATTGTTAACTAAAAAATAAATAAGTATAGCTCAGTGTGTGTAGTAAAAATAGTTAGTAGGTGTCATGTATAACTTCAAGTTAGGAGTGCCGTGTGCAATTAATTCAAAATTTAATATCTAAATTACGCTTTGTGTCTAATTAACAAATTTATTTTTCTCTCATGCTTGAATTCGAGGGTAAAGAGCTCGCTTCTTATACGGGATCTGACGCATCCAGCAACTTTTGTTGTCTTTTTGTTTTCATCTGATCTATTTTGAATTCCCACCCAACACCGACAATTGATCATCGCCCATGCCATACACCAAACGACAAATCTTATCTCTCTGTCACCAACTCTCAGTTGATGAACCCAAAATCACGATGTGTCCTCTCATCGATTCCACAACCGAACCAAAGTTCATCTACATTACATATTGATCAAAGAAGCGATATGAAGGTTGGCCTCTGTATTTGGCAACCAACATATTTTCACGTGTCTTTTGAGGCATCAATTCGTTGTGGTGGGTTTTTCGTCGACGACATGAGGTTTAATTTTGGCGACGATGATGGCGATGGTACTGTGGTATGGCCGTGGGCATGTAAGGAACTTCGATCTAACGGGGTAACAAAGGTGGTGGCATAACCGTGGTATTTACTCTTTAGGCAAGTTAACGGTGGGTTGGGTGGTTGCAGTGACTGTAGGGCTTCTGGCAAAAGCAAAGATGATTTAGCATCTTACCAACCAGGCCAATCAATGAAAATTTTTAAAGGGTAACAATATTCGTTTGATGATTATTCCGAGAATATTGTAATTTCGTGAGAAGGCCGAGTTTAATAACTCAAAATCTTACACATGTTCAATGAATCAATGTAACTATCCCTAAACAAAAGCATGTTGTTATATCAACAATGCTACAAGACATAAAATTCAAACATGAGAAAGTACTAAAATATCATAAGAATATATAATTTTCTATTAACAACATGAATGTTCTTATATTGACGTTACCTTTGAATAACCTTCTTGGTTGTCTTTGTTTTTGTATTATTGGCAGCTCATAAGTATCACACTCCAAAAAGTTATATTCCATCAGTTTTTCTCAAAGTTTTTTTGCGTGCATTATAGTATTATAAAAAAAAAGAATGGAGCTAAATTCAAACTTTTATTACTAAATAAACACTATGACTGTTTAATGTTGGATGATGTAAATTAGATATCATTTTTTTTTCATCATTTAGGATAAAGAAAGTACAAAAGTATTGCCATTTTTGTAGGCATGATATCAAAATCAAGTGGCACAATTGTTACTCCTGTGAGTGTATTATTACTGGTGACACAAGATGTAGATTGACATTTTATGGAGACTGAAGTCATGCGGTGGCGGACTGTATAATTGATTTGAAGTAGGGTGATACACAGTCCAAAAAACTTGTATTAGAAAAAATATAGTTGTCAAGCACGATAAGTTTGATAAACAACCCCCCAAAAAATGGAGTGAAAATCATTGTCCTTGAGAATTAAAAAATACAATATTAAGCGAGAATTGAAAAATAAATTATTTTATTTCTTTTCCTATGGTTATGGTAACCACAATCAAATGAGGGGGGGAAAATGCAAACTTTCACAAAAAGAAGATATCTTTTATTTACCGATATATCAATTAATGCGACAATTAACCAAATAGGGTTGGCTTCTCTTTCAATATGATGCATCACAACAAGTTGCTGCGTGCAATCCCGGTCCTACATTTAGGTGAGTTGCGCGTGAACGTAAGACAAAAAAATATTAGCAATAAACGCTTGGATTATCACACATGGTTGCATGCGCTCTCAAAGTTTACGCTCAACGACATGTCTTTTTATTTACTATATACTCAATGCCCTTATGGAGAATGGTGGTTCAATGGTGATGCGATCAATGGGAGTGACAACAATTGCCAATATAGCAGATTAGGTTATAGTGGCTGCCTATAAAGATAATCTCACTTGGATATCTTGGCAAATGTAAGAACACCATTCAACTACTGCTAGAACGGATCGAGTTAAATCCATGTTTAGGATGTTTGACATATTCACTAATGAGTACAACTAGCCGGACATCATCTTGACCACGACGTAGACATTCTGCACCAGGATGAGTTTTGAATCAGATTTCAGAAAAAGGCAACAACATAAACTATTTGGATGCATGTCATTGTCAAATACCATCGTCCCCGGTATTTTGTTTTATCTATGCGACTCAATATGTGCTTCCGGATTCGGCATAGGATTGGTTCTATTTAACTCAAGTTGGAGCCTTTTAATGCACGCATAGATCTGCTTATAATTGATGACCTAGTCAATGCAACAGTAGTAGCTGTACATTTAGCACTTAACTGGTTGCAAACTTTTTCTTATCCGCATGTTATTTTTCTGCTTCCTCCCTCTAATTTCCTATCACAGATGACAAATCAGACTAGAGCGCGGTGCATGATTCCGATTGTATATCGGTTTTGCTAGATAGCTGCATGAGGTTCCAATGTCTACATATTACTCGAGGAAATGAATGCATTTTGGATCTCGCATTAGCACTCTTTATTTTTAATTTTTTTTGGCTTCTTGATCAAGTAACGGTTTTCACCAGATCTGGATTGATACTGTATAGGCACTGATTACTTGTATCAATTTGGTGTTTGTTAATACTTTCCTTTGTGATTTATTACTTCTGTAGCTGTTACGGCTCCCTAGTGTGTTCTAATTTAATGTGAGGCTACTATTGGATGGACTTGTCATCCAGTTTTACATATGTTGTGCTTCCAGATGTAGGGTAATATCTCCTATATCTCTTAATGCAGAACGGTTGTTTTTATCGTGATATATATATATATATATATATATATATATATATATATATATTTCTATCTTAAGTCAAAAAAATTACTTTGCTAGAGAGTACGAGACATTAGTGCATGTAAATGCTGATTCACGCTCATTTATTATCAAAAAAGAAAAGTATGGGCAAAACAAAACTTTAATAACGAAGGCGTACGGAACTTAGATTAAAAATTTTTTGTTGACTAGCTCCCATGTCAAAGTATAGTATCAAAACAGGATGATACAACCGTCCACAACAAACTTTGCTTTGATACGGTCAAAACTGCTTAAGATGAAAGCATGTCATAAGTCTTTTACGATTAATCTAACTTTTTTGTCTTTGAAAAGGGTTGGTGTAGCTTCTGAATAATAATAATAATAATAATAATAACTATACTAACAAAAAGGAAGAGGGAGAGAACCCGACCTATCCCACATCTCCACCCTCTACAACTTAACTCTGTCGGATGTCAGTCAAAACTCGACAGAGTTGGTTCGCCCTTTGGCTCAGGGAGCCTTGGCCCTGGCACGAATCATGGTTCCCCTCTCTCTTGAGTTAATCAAAAGGTATCACTTTCTATCTTTGGTCCCAACAAGCAAACGTCATCAATAAACTCTTGCACCTACGCTTTGTGGGTTGCTAGTTGCTACCCTGCTATGGCTTTCATCTCTTGACACGTGCAACGACATTAATTAATGAATTAGTTCATCGCATGTGGGTACATTCATATTCATGTCAGGCCAAGTACATGTTCCCGTACATTCTCACTATTAACCTTTGTCAGTCCAATAGTACAATTTTTTAATTTTAAACTATGAATAGAACTGTAATTTATGGCCGTTAATTAATATGAAAATTGTACAAGTTGAAAAGTTATCCAACTGTCAAGTCCCCAAATGAACTCAAACAATTACACGTGGGTGACAATTAAGACCCAGACTCATTTATCCGTCTAAATTTGCCCAGTTAAAACTCACTCAAACTCACTAATTTAATAATTGAGTCTTAAATGGGTCATTTATTTTATAACTCAATTTTTAGTAAGTTTAAGTGAGTTATAAATGAGTGCTCATTTAACCATGTAGATAAAATATAGATAAAGTGATTTTTTAAGAGAATAGAATTACACACTATATCTCACACACACTCCTTTCTGTCACACACTCATCCTCCTTTCACACACACCGTCTCTCTCTCTCTCTCTCTCATGGATAAATGAAGGCTTGAAATTTTTTTGTTTTCTCTCTCTCTCACACACACACACACTCACGTATACACAGCATCAAAGTTCAGCTGAAGCTAACATCCATCAGCATCCCCACAAACCAAACTCAGACACAAAGAATCAAACCCAATCAATAATACAACGAATAAAATAAAAGTAGTGAGAAAACATTGCGCCAAATCAACCCGATATGCTGCGATTGAGCAAAAAGAATAAACAAATGTGTACTGAAGGTGCTAGGACCTTGAGCATTCGCGGTGGTTAGTCTGGGTTTTTGTGGAGCAGATTTGAAAAACCGGTCAAACAGATCTGAAAACCATATTGGCAGCCGATCGACAAGGAGAACATCTCATCGTTTGCGCTGACTGCCTTGACCAGTGATTCCAGATGTCTGACAGTCGTTCGGCGAGAAACTAGACAGAGCGAAGCTATCAAGCAGCCGGGATCAACGAGAAATGATAGAGGGAGGAAGGAAAAAGGTGGGCAGCGAGGTTGCGTCTAACGCCGGAAGAGGCCGTGGCACCGACAGAGGGGCAGCTATAGGCAAATGAGGTGGGCTGGGGGCGACGCCGGTCACGGGCTCAGGTGACAACGTCGAAAAAAGAAGGGGCTGACTCGGACGAGATAATGGGTGTAAATGGATCTGCTGACGTAATGGGTTACATCAACTCATTTAATAATTGACCCAGTTAACCCACAAATAAATAGGTGTAAATGGGTCAGTCACCCATTTGACCCAAACTCATTTGATCCAAACCCAACATACCCATCCATTTTGCCAGGCCTAAGCAATATTTTCAATTGTGTACAAGTTAACTCTCACAGGTTGCGGCATATTCATCATTAGTGCATGTAAGGAAGATGATCACATTCTAAACATTGTAAATCAACCTGCATAAAATTAAGACGGTTTATATTTTCTATCAAAATAAAAGAGACGTGGTACTGTGATGTCCTAATGAAATAAATAATTCTTTCAATGGGACCTTCTCTTCTACATATAACACCACCCCAGCCATTATTCTTTTCTATAAAGTGAGTTGGTTTAAGTTTCCAACAATATTATACTTCAATGGTTGCAAATAAAAAAAAAAGGAGATCCAAATCTGCAGTCCCTCAAGAATAAAATTTGTCACTTAAAGTTTCCATTTGAGACTCAAAACAATTATTGGTTATAGAAATTGGAACTTCTCTAGGGACAAATGCAAGACTGCAGTGACAACTATACGGCTGCTAATTAGGCTGCTAGCTGTTGCCGGTGGGGTTGAGTTACTGCAAGTCTCTGATCAAACTCATCCTACAGCACAGATACCTAACAACTCAGATCAAATACGAATTTTTGTCCAAAATAATTTATTTTTAATACTTAACAGAGAATTATAAGCAATAATTATTTAAAAACGTAATTTAGAACCACATTTTATTTATTTAAAATCTCTATTTGGAATTAAAAATTTTAAAAGTGAAGTAGATAGATAAATAAGGTTAAAAATTAGGTAGATATATAATTTTAGTATTAAAAAAATTATTTAAGACAAAAACTCGATCAAATACTGTGAACTTAAAACGCGTTAAGTTTATTAGTTTAGTAGGAGTCCATACTTCAATTTCCGGCTCATATTTCTTTTCACGTGTATATTCAGCTTCCCAACACCTGGGCAAATAGTTTAACACTGAAGTTTGTTTGGTTTCATGAAAAGTTTCCATCGTCTCACCCTATTAATAAGCCGTAACTAAAAAATTAGACACTAGACAAAAGAAGGCACCTAAAAAGGAAAGGCACCCACAAAGCCAAAAAGGGCCCCCAAAACCCCCCATCCCACCCTCCAAGAAATTGTTAACACGTCTCTAGAAGCACCAAAAATCAGCCTAGTTTCTTCCAAAAATATGTCATGGTTTGAGCAATTTTGAAATCCACAAATGGGTCCGTCTGAGTCTCCCAAGAATTTGCTCTCTTTCTTCTTGCTCCCACTAACTCTCTTCACTGTTCCATATCTTGGGTCCTCTTCCTCAGACCACACCAACATGGTTTACAAAGGCTGTGCGGACCAGAAATTCCAAGACCCAAGTGGAATTTACTCCCAAAACCTCAAAACCCTCTTCAGCACCCTCACGTCCCAATCATCCGCCGCCAAATTCTTCAACACCACCGCCGGCGAGTCCCAGTCCGCCATCTCCGGCCTCTTTCAGTGCAGGGGTGACCTCTCGAACGACGATTGCAAGGACTGTGTGATCAGGCTCCCAGATGTGTTGCAAAAGGTATGTGGCAAAGCAATAGCAGCTAGGGTTCAGCTGGGTGCTTGTTACATGAGGTACGAGGTGGTTGGGTTCAGGCAGGTACCCAGTACTGAGTTGCTCTACAAGGTGTGTGGGTCGACTCAGGCGAGCGGGACTGGGTTCGGTGACCGGCTGGACTCGGCGCTTGGGGAGATAGCGAAGGGCGTGCAGAGCGGTAATGGGTTTTACGCGGGTGGGTATGAATCGGTTTACGTGTTGGGTCAGTGTGAAGGCGATTTGGCGAGTGGGGACTGTGTCGACTGTGTCAAGAGTGCTGTGGAGAGAGCCAAAAGTGAATGTAGTACCTCAATTTCTGGTCAAATATATCTCCAGCAGTGCTATATCAGCTATACTTATTACCCAAATGGGGTCCCTGGGAACTCAGCATCAGGTAATTAAAACACACGCACACATTCGCTGTGTGTGACAGATGTACACTCAAAGTCAAAGGGGTCTTTGTCTAGTTTTCAATGCGTCTGATACTGTGGAGTACTGATTTGGGGATTATACATGGATGGATATGCGCTTATATTTTGACGTGTTTCTCATGTTTTTGGATTGTTGTAGAGACAGGGGAAGAAGACATGGGGACCGGGAAGAGAAATACACAGAAGACAGTGGCTATAGTCGTGGGAGGGGTAGCCGGACTGGGCTTTGGAATTGCTTGTTTACTGTTTCTTAAATCAGCTTTCAAGAAGAAACGAGAAGGTAAGCGTGGAGGATACTGATTAGGCAGAGGTTGGTACTCTTCTTTCTATTCCACCTTGATTTTAGGGTCTTCTTTCTGTACAAAGCAACAACCTTTTTCTACAAAACGAAAGGATGTTACAAAACTCCAATTGTATGCATGAAGAATGATAACCACTCTTCTCCTCTGGCTCTACTAATGCTAACCATTTATTCATTGTAATTGTAGGCTACCGATAGGATGACAAGTTTCATAATTCTTTGATCTGGGTGGAGTTGTAGAGATGAAACTGGCTTTTGAGTGAAGAGATGCAGAGAAAAGGAGGGAGAGGTGTAAAAGATTGAGATGTGATGGGAAAGCAGGAAAAAGTGGTGGGGGAGAGGATTTAGGCTTTCTTCTTCTCCAAGTTTAGTCTTTTTTTTTTTTATCTTTTCTTTTTAGTGACTAGTGTACAAATTTGAGATATGAATCAAATATGCTTTATTGCTTTTACATTAAAGTACAGTTAGCGCATCACTTTAACCACAAAGCGCATTCTTTCTCATCCCTTGTGTATTATTATTTCTCGAAAAGATAATAATATGCATGGTGATCAACCATCTAGAGTAAAGACAGGACTGGTCCGTTCTGATTTTGGGGACCATTCTGATAATTAGGAATATCACGTGACCATTCCTTGATGTTGCTATGGATGTGCATAGATTTTTTTACAGTCAAAAGACAAAGGACATTGCACCTTATGGGTGGCCAGTCTCTTATTGCCTTTTTGGCTGCACGGTACAGTATTACAAACTTAATTATTTAATCGTAGGGGACCATTAAAAATCCTTTTCGAAATCCTACTGGGTAGCTATTTATAAGAGCTACTAAGCTTATATGAGACCCATGCAGTCGATCTCTCTTCTTTTCTTAGATATAAATAAATTTGTGATGCAAGGTGACATTATTACACTTCAATGGTTATATAATTCAGAATGGCAAATTTGAACCCATATCTTGGAGGTTGATTTAATCTGCAATCATTGGCTGTACCTATTGTTTGGTATCACCACTGCTACCCAGTTATAAGAAATCACCTGCAATGTCTCCGGCTAAGGAGAGGGGTTTCTCTCTTTTCCTTCTCTTTTGGGGGTTGGGTGGTTGAGGGGCATTTATCACCTTCTCTCACTTGGATCGGAAGGCATTCCAAAAAACTAGGACATTCTTGAAGGAAAATGTAAACCGTCCAGGGCAGCATACAACGATGAATGAAGCTGGTGAAATCGTGAAGAAATTGTACTTCGGCGGATCATTCAATGCAGCAGATATATTACTCTACAAACCTGACAGTACTAATGCTTGGAAAAGGATCAATCTTGTCTTCTTATAAGAAGACGACTGTTAGGAAGATTGCAGGGAATCTAGTGTCTACGCACATATACAACATGACCCTAACTCCACCAAAAAGCTTAAGCTAATAGTACTAAGTTTTATCAAACTATATATGCTCAACTTACTTTTCACACTTGCTCCATACAGCACAACTACATATGTGCACCTAACAATCTCCTCCCGCATGTGCAAGTTCACCCATCATTGAACACCAACACCCCCCCCCCCCCCCAAACACCCCCCAGCGGCGCGGGGGAGTCTTCCTCTGCCAAGAAGAACAACTACTCTTTCGAGAGTCACTGACACGAGTACAAGGCCAAAGCCGTCACCACGGAATCTATTCCATGTTAGGGAGATAAAGGCGAGCCCAAGTGTCCACCACGATGGTGGCCGACGTACACAAATTGTGACCAACTCGGCCTAAAACCTTAAGCTCCATGGTTTCATCCAACCATATGTGCACAACTTACTTTTCATACTCGCTCGATGTGGAACTAATACAATTATACATGTGCACCTCAACAACTTTGTGGATACGTACGGATGCACGAGGGGGGAATGGGTTGGCTTACATAATTTCAACGTCAAGGAGGTGATTGGAGAATTCAGGCTGTGAGCTGCTAAGGTGGTCTCCTTCAAAATGATCTCTGTGGAAGTAACTTGGTGAGCAGCACGATAAGCAAACTTTAAAGCATACAAAATGGTTGAAGAAGAACTAGCAAATACCATAACAAACTTCCTAGATGAGTTATGTATTGGCAGCAAATGAAGAGGAACTAAACCTAAAAGTTCACCGAATGATTGAATTGTGTTACAGACGTAAACAAACGTAAAGATTTAAGACAGCTCCCTAAACACCACAAAACGTAACATACTAACTATTGTACGTCTAGCTTACTCATTGTACTTTATATACGAGTTCAGTTTCTGAGGCTGACTATGGGTTGTCCAGCTTATATTGAGAAGGCTGCAGAGCATAATTCCTTGATCTTGTGAGCATTTGTCCATGGCTAGCGGCATCTCTCTATTATCTCTACACTCAAGGTTTCATTACCAAGTGCACAATGAAGAAACTGAGACTCCAGCTTTCTCTATATTTTTCAATTAGTTGGTTAGAGGAGAGAAGGGTTGGAAGAATGGGGAAGGGAAGGGGGGGAGCATTAGCCAACTCTTCGTACCATCACACGACACTAAACATCTCAAAAGCAGGCCCTACAGAAACATCCGGCCAACTTCAGGGGTCTGGTCACACTAAAAAACCATAGCTTGTCACACGTAGGTTTAATACTGCGAAACTATGACACCCTCATTCATCATGTATATCTTGTTGTCTCTTTTATTGAGAATTCGGGCAATATTTTCACTCCACAAGCTATCACATTTTCCTTCAGTATATATTCTTTATAGGCATCTTACATCGATATCATTGCGATCTCTTTATTCCCCTAAAATAGCAAGGCAATTGGTCTTTGTTGTGTAGGTATCCAAATTGTAGAAGTCGATTTTCCTGTCATCACCTTTCAGTAGCAATACTATTGTAGTCTCACGAAGGAACTCATCTTTATTCAGTTCTTTATTGTTTACCACGCATGATACCTCTATCTCAACACCTGCATTTTAGCCAGCCAAATAAAGTTTTATAATCTTTTCCTTAATGTTCCACCTTTCCTTCTCATTGAAGATGATTGACTCAAAACGCACCCTATAAACTCCCTATCCAGTGAATAAAAAAATTTAGATTATCGGCTTTACGCGGTACCCAGTTTAGTCCTGCTGGCTTAAAGCCTAATCAGCTTATTCTATACCCTAAGCATGAACCACTGGTTAAGTTTCATCCACATAAATTATGTAATTGACAGATGATAGAAAAAGGTAGGACCTCCATGCATCGCAAAATCTAGACTGGATCACACAATCACTCCAATTGTCAGATTTATGTCCTCCATGCATCATCTCAGACCCTTTGCGATCCCTTCCTGACAACAAAAGTTCATCGAACTAGTTCATCCACTTTTTATTTTAATTGGTTGACAAGCTACAGCAATTGCACCTATTAAGGCAACTAAAAGATAAGTAGTTGATTGCTTAATTCTGCTAATTTGTTTATTATGATTATCCTATCTAATTTCGAATTTGAAACATCAGCATGACATATCAACAAGTATCGCCAGAAAAATACCGAGGTTCCATACCGCCCACATATACCATGATACATAAGTCTTACACAATTCGCAAGTCGGAGAAAGGAAGGCAGAGTTCCTGCAAGTTTGTCACTCACCTGGTCAACTCGTGAGTTTCGCTCTCGTCCTGCTTCTACAAATAGTTCACATACAGTAGTATTTATCGCCTTGTTTTAGCAAAGACCTTTTCAAAATTGAGCAATAGATAATGTATAGTTCTTTAATTTTCTTCTTCACACCTTCCACATAGCCTTCAAGCCTCGGTTTAGCAGAGACCTTTGGATGAGAAGGCTTGAACCATGGCCAATGGCCAATAGCAACCAAACCCTTTGTGATCTGGAAGGAGTAAGAAATTGGAGGGTATGGGGTTTAAGTGGAAAATTTCACATTTCTATGCTTATGGGAGAAGGTGAGGAAAGAGGAGTAGGAAAATGGTAAATGGTTAGGCCCACCATGTGCAATCTGCCTTAGAGAGGAAATAAACAGAAGAAACCAAAGAAACTAACCTTGCGCTCTCATACTACAAGTTAGAGAATAGGAAATGAAACCAGCTAGCGCGGACTACCCCTCATTCATCACGCTCACCCTTTTCAATTGGGGAAAATATCAGTACCACTTCCATGCTTCCTTGTCATTCTTAGCATGCAAGCCTCACAGTGAGCAAATTCACCGTTGAGATACCAAAACAGATGCTGCATAATTTTGTGAAATAAGTTTTTTATGTTCTATTTCTATGGCATGTGCAACACAATGGTCGAAACAAAACCTAAGTCTGCATCTAACACACGCAAATCACGCCAAACCAAAATTCTTTCTCTCGTTCGCAGGCGGAATTTGGAGACCTGCACTTCTCTCTAGAATCATTAAATCCATTTTCATTCACATGCAACATAAATGGACCAAAATGAAACAAACGAGACAAGTTCTTAACCATTAATATTTGAATGTATTAGAAGTAAAAGATTTTTCAGAACTCAGCCCACTGGCCAAGCTGATAACTGTAGAACCCTAAATCCATGTGACAAGGGTTTACGGCTTTCATTTTCAACTTTAGCTTTTGGGCTGAGAAAAAGTTAATTTTAATGACGCATTGTTTTTTAGGATAGATTTGAGCTTTATGCGCATAGATTTGCCCCCCTGGCATTTTACTCCAACGTTTCAACTAAACATAAAAACCTACTGGGTACGGATCGCTCGAACCCCATATTCGCTGCAACCACCAACACTAAGGATCCAGAATTCAGAGCTCCCCCGCATATACAGCCAGTGAACAGACAAAGCATTGTAGTTGAACAGCAAAAACTGAACTCGAAAAACTTTAGTTGTTTCTAAGCACATTCCAAACGACTCCATAAACTTACGAGTAAAGGGGTAAATTAAAAGACAAAACCACCAAATAAGCTCCGTCCTGCTGTTATATTGAAAATTCACCAGCATTCATTCTACTCACTTGATTAAGTTAATGAGACAATTACTAATAGCCTCGGTAATAGCACAATAAGCAGCGATGATCAAGCGGTCTACCCCTAAATAGTAGCTTTTTTTAGACCCTATAAGTACGGAATTATCGTGACACAGCATCCTAGGAGCAGAATCAGGTTTTCTGACCTGAGCAGAGACGACGTCGTCACTTATGGAGGGAGAGCCTGTAGGGACCACCGGATTCCTGCTGCTCGAGCGCTTTCAGCATCTGCTCACGATCCGTCTCGAGAGCGAGTGGCACGACGAGGATCAGAATCGTCGTGACAAAGTCCCAAGCGGCCCTGCCGGTGCTCTTGAGGAGCTACTTCGCGACGGGGCCGGCGCGCTTGCCGTGATTGATGATCGGAGATTGTGATACGGTGGCCGAAAGCCTGGATATGGCTCCCCCGATCTTATTGCTGTCTGCATAGTCGTGTGGTGAGCTTCCGTCTCTTGCGGTCGCCATTGTTTACAAACCCCTGGGCGGAGAGGCCTTCGGGTGTCGACTGCGGACTGACTCTGGAGTGACAGTTTTGTTGGAAAGGTCCAAAGCTGCTTCCATTTTTCCAAAATAAATTTAGGGTTAATTACTCACTGCACTCTTAAAATTTATTCTAAATTACACACGGACTCCCTATCTTTTAAAAATTACATTCCGCTCCCTCAGGTTTGTACCCGCATTTCACTGAGCCCCACAAAATTGACGGGGACCCTAACTCCGTCTAAAGATTATCTGACACCTTACTTTTTGAATTTTTTATCCTCAAACTACCCTCCATTTCTTGAATAAATATCCCCTTGCCCTTTAAGATTTTTCTTCTTTTTCTTCTTCTTCTTCTTCATTATATTTCCTCTTTGCAGACCCATTTGTGATTTTTGTGGTGCGGGTTGGTTGCTGCATTTGGGTGGCGTTTGTTGGACGGTGATGGTCCATGAGACGGCGGCAGGGATGAGATTAGGATCGATCGGCGTTTGTGCGATGTTGGTTGCGGCGTTTGGGTGGTTATTTTTCGACCGGTATTGGTGGACGGCGTGTGGGGTTGGTTGCGGCTGCGATCGGGGAAATCGAGATTGGTAAAGGAAAAGGAAACGATCTCCTCGACGACAGAGAATAGGGAGGGGTGAAGGCGAAGATGGTATGTGGCGTTCGCTCCATCCCTACTACAGAGAAAAAGGTATGGCAGTTGGTGATAGAACTTGACAGTGTGGATGATGGCTGCCTCGACATTGCTGGAATTTCATTGGTTAGGCATCTCGTAGCCGAAATTTCTGTCGGCGGCCGTCAAGGGTTCTTCCTGTCGTTTGCTTGCTGGTGGCACCGGCCGGAATCTGCCATCGAAGGCCGGATACAATGTCGGCAGCAGCGATTGCATGCGGCTTTGAGGTGGCGATGGGCGGTGCTCTGGTCACGGCACAGTGGTAAGATTACTAGGATGGTTCACATAATTCTTGGAAGAAAGAGGCTCAAATTCAATAAAACCAAGCTGCTTGAAATTAAAATAGAATTAGACTGTGAAATTAAAATAGAATCAGATTGCCAAGAAAATGCTTATCCCCAAATTCAAGAAATTAAGACTATCCACTGTTGAGCATCGTCGCCGGCAGAGCAGAGGCTTGCAAACGTGAAATGCTGACAGCGTCCTACCCGTCGCCGCCTCGCCGAGTCTTGACCACAGGTTGCACAAGTGCACATGTCGACAAATTTTCCAGATCTGAATGAATCGGCCGGTCACCATCCATCCGCCCATCGCCCGTTGCCGTCATTGTATCAATGAGGTGGGTTTATTGCAGATGGTGATTCTTGATATCTTGTTCCTATTCAACAGATCCCATTCGGCTTTTCGCTTGTGATCAACGTTTGGTGTTACCGATTTGGGAATTAATTCATTGACTTGCAATTTCATCTGGATTGCAGAAGAAGTTGGCTTTTGGTTGATTCCATCACCCCTTGTTAGTATCAATATTGCTTGGCCAAAGCTCCCATCTCTGGTCCTTGATTCACCAAATTTTCCACTTTTGAAGGCATCGCTCAGAAATGTTACGAAATGGTAATCAGAAAAATCAATATCTTCTACCAGTACGACAAGATTTTCATGATTCTTCGAGGCACTCCTGACTAGTTCAGCTTATTATCTGATTTTTCTCTCATATTAATGCTAAAAAGCAACTCAGCAGACCCAAACACTGATTGTGCGATTGCACGAGCCAATCTTTTTTTCCTACCAAGTCATTCCCCTCTATCAACAACCACGTGTCTTCCTTGACCGGAGATGTTGTCGGTGGCTGAGTGTAACCCAAGAGCCAGACTTCTTGATTTTTCTCTAAAACCCAAGAGATACTGTGTACTTATATACGAGGGCAGAAACGTCTTTTTTATGACCAGCCGTTAACCCCGTCAAAGAAATTTATATTTTTGGAGCGGAGTGTAATTTTCAAAGATAGGGGGCCGTGTGTATAATTTAGGGTAAACCTCAGGGCTGTCGTGAGTAATTAATCCAAAATTTTAGCTGTTGAATATGAATATAGATAATATAGTTTATTGTACTTTTTTTTATAGCAAAAGTCATTTGTACAAATTTGACAATAAAATTGGGATAAATTACACACGGCACCCCTGAAATTTGCCTTAAATTACATACGTTTTCTACTATCTTTTTTTTTATTATACTAAGTTACACGTTTTTATTTTTCAGTTAACGGAGTAAACAAAATAAATGAAAAAGACTTTGATACCCCTCATGAACTAATAAATTTATCCTATATATATATAACACACAACCACCAACACACTTGTGACACACGCATGCGACCGACAACACCCTCACACGACAGGCAACACCTTCCGGTGACTAATCACGACTACCAACAGCCTCACCAACGGCCACCCACCAACAGCACCATCCATTCAACTTACTGATAGGACACCACAGCAGCCACCACGACCCACCACTTGGCAACACAGTCCAACGATATCGCCGGCAACCCCACCACACAACAAATCTTCCATCCTCGGATCGCGTCCCACCGCCTCCCCGGAGCAACCAACCGTTGCTTCCAGATCCTCGATCGGGTCAAGGCCCCACTCCGCTCCGATCTCTGGGAACTCTATCACCACCATGCTAGCAAAGTCCAATCCGTACATGTCCCTAGCGCCAGTGGTGCTGATTGTGGAGATCTGGGCCCTCAAACCATGGTCAGCAACGGGTTTTCTCAAAACCATCATCGGGCCCTAAAAACCAACGTCGGGATCTATCTTGTTCATAAATCTATGCCGACAGGTCCTCAGAGCGATGGTCGGCAATGGTGATGCTTGATGATGGTGGAAAATGGTGGCATGATCTGGTCACCGGTGATGTGGCGAAGTGCGGTAGATGACTATGGTGATGCCACAGGTTGCATGGTGACGATGTGGTGCGGCACAAGTGTGTGTTTGCAGGTGTGTGTGTGTGTGCTGTATTTGGAGGTGGGTAACATTGTAATGGTGTTAGATTTGTTGGTGGTGATGGTATCTTGTGGGCAATGTGTTTGTGTTAGTGTGTGATATATATATATATATATACAAAAAAAATTATAGTAAAATAATATTATATAGAGATTTTCTTAAATCTCTATATAATCACTGAATTAAACGAAATTTACGAACTTTACTAAATCTCTATATAATTACTGAAATTAAACTACACCAATGTTTCGATACTCAAAATTTTAGAATTAAACTCTAGGTTTATGATACTTTTAATGTACAGATATATAGTATTGACATTTATATACATGCGAAATAACCCAAGTCTGTAGCATAAGCATCGACATACAAATATAAAATAAACAATAACAATAAATTAACGATAATTTACCAAAGCAGTGGGCCACTCCGTCATGCACTCAAGTCTCAAGTAGACAACACTCAACGGACAAGAGACAAATTCACCATGGCTGGATGCAGCTCCACCGTGAATTGGGACGAAGCACACATACAACAGACAAATTCCCAGCAGCAAATCCTAGCAATCGTCCATGTAGCAGCTCGCAGTCGCCGGCAGCCGACAAGGTGACTGGGTGAGGCACTCCGTCAAGCAGATCTGATCGCGTGGTCGGACGACGTCAAGCAGTGGCACTCCGTCAAGTACATATGGTGACTGGTGGCTTGGTCAGACGCCGGACAAAGACTCGGAGATCTGGTCGCCGGCGGAGTGCCGATTCTTCAAGATCTGGTCGCCGGTCGGAGATCTACAAGGTGGGTTCAGACCATTCAGTTGCGTGGCGTCGCCGGCAATATGCCAGATCTAGTCGCCGATCGTTACGTCCACTGTCCACCGGTGAGAGAGAAAGAGAGAGCCGAGTTGTGGTCTCAAGGAATGGGGTATTAGGGATGGGGGAACGGCCGACGGCGTCTCGGGAACGGGATGGTGTGATTTCTTGAAAACCCCCATAAAAAATTAATTTTTCAGAAGTCAGGGGGTGCTTCAGCCCCCTTGCCACAACGTAGGTCCGCCCCTGTGCGCTAGTAACGCTGGTGGTGGTACCCTAGAGCCTGCAATAGTGGCTGAAGAAGGAAGACATGTTAAAAGGCAATTTTTTGGTAATTCATAAAATATTAGGTGGTGACCTAACTTTTATTCACGAAAATTTAACGAAAATGGAGTTTTGTGTAAACATATTATAAATCTCAGGGAGCGGAGTGTAATAAAAAAAGATGGCAAGGGTCGTGTGTAGTTTAGGGCAAACCTTAGGGATGCCGTATGTAGTTTAGGGTAAACCTTAGAGATGTCGTGTGTAATTTACCCCATAAAATTGTGGTTACAACTTTGAGCAAGACCTTTACACCTCAGTGCAACAAAGAATCCCTCCCTCGTCATAAACGGTTTGTAAATAAAAAAGATGTACCATTCCGTCGGTTAAAACACATGCCTACGATATCAAGTCATTGATGGATAATCACGTAGCACGAATCTTTTTAGTCTGGTTCTTCTTCTCCATTTTCAATCAAAGTTGAACTTGATGTCGGTGTTGTATATCCTTTATTAAACATGATAATTATCTCTGCTATATTAAACTTATGAACATGGATCAAGCTTGCATGTGAGCGTAGCTAATTAAATGAGTCGTTGTAGCTAAACAGGAAATCAAGTTGTTTATACCTTTAACTCCGTTTGGTGATCCACACATCCACAAACATATGCATGTCGATCTCTCTTTACAATAAAAAGAAAAGTAATTTTTGTTTGGCAGAAGACAATTTAAACTCAGGCTTCAACGACGTATGTGTTTGAACATGTAAAATCTAAATCATTCATTTTCTTTAAATTTTTGTTTGTAGGTAATTTTGCCAAACATAAATGTTCAACATACATTTTGAGCAAGATAAGATATTCTTTTTATGTCGAACTCAACATCAAACCAACTAGATAATGTAGTAACAAAAGTGAATAAATATACGAGGTTTACCTTTGAAATCAAGAGAATCTCAAGGAATATTAGCGTGAGTAACTGCAAACGAGTCAATTATTCCTAAAGTTTTTTGCTTCCCACATACATCGCCGTTGATAGTGTGAGTTACTCGCATTAGCAAGCTTATAACATTTCTGCAAACTTCAATAATTAGAAAGAATCACAAGGTATATACGGTCACCAGCCTCGAGAAATAAATGGAATAAAGAAAGGAGAACGTCACTGTACCTTTTGATAATTTTGCAATCTATCGATCAGTAAACTATAAAATATGTTTTACCTTATCAATACCTTTATCTCTTTTTTCTTTGTAAATATATACTTGTTTTACTTTTTTTTCATCCTTTTTTGTTGTTGTTGAAAAAGTCTAAAAAATTTTAAAAATTAAACTAGTGAGAGGAAAATAAAAATTATATAACAAACTAGTAAAAACTCCATGCTATGCATGGAAATGAAGTAGTTAATTATGAAGTGGGGGAAAGAAAATCATGGGATTGGATGGTTAGAGTTCATGCATTCGAGAGTTATTTCGTGGACATTCAAAGTTTAACACCTATTTAGCTCATTTTTAAAATTATAAGAATTTAATAAAATAGAATTAGAGTTTCAAAAGGCATAAAGGATGCCAACAAAATTCAAATACATATACGATGGATAACATTAACTCTTTTCCTTGAACAAGCTTGTTTAACATTCAAAATCTCCAATACTCCCCAAGAAAGCTTTACATTCTCTCTATTTTCCCTCTTTAAAAATCCATTTTAAATCACCCAAATCGGCGACTGCCGGGGGAGGCGGTTCCTCCTCCTTTCTCCCCCTTTAACATCTTTCCATTCCCTTTATTTCTAGCCGTCTCCCAACATAGATCTCTCTTACCGCCCACTGCCACCAAACCGTCCCACCCTCCT
Organism: Escallonia herrerae; assembly: GCA_033070095.1. NCBI lineage: Eukaryota > Viridiplantae > Streptophyta > Magnoliopsida > Escalloniales > Escalloniaceae > Escallonia > Escallonia herrerae. The sequence continues at coordinate 73,314 of JAVXUP010001463.1, read as the reverse complement.
ACCGCCGATGCCTCACTGCTAGTTTTTATGGAGTCGTAGCCAAGGCCACGACCATAGCCATTCATCGTCGCCTCTATTTTATGATCATGCCAAAATCCAAGATCTAAGGGTTTTTTCATTATTTCTTGTGAAAAAAATGGTTTGAGATAACTCAATAAATAATTTACACACAACCTTAGTTTATCTTTCCTTACTTTCCTCAGTTTAGGTTTATTTTGCCTCCATTCTTCTTTGCTTCATTTCTTCGTGGTAAAGGGTTTTTACGGGAGGAGGGGGGGGGGGGGGGGAGGTGATGGGAAAAAAGGGTAGGGGCAGATGGGTAAAGTTGTGGTTGTTTTTTTATTTTATCCTTTTAGTCGGGCTGATAGGTTGATTTTAAAGTGTATTTGGTGAGGTAATTAAACTGGGGATTTCACTTTTTATAGATAATCTGAAAATAAATCATACAAACTTTCTTGTGTTTGATTATGACGAGATGGATTTATCAAATTTTAAGAGGGTTTTGAAAAGAGGATTTGGTGTGTTAAAATTTCTTGTATTTGACAAATTCCTTCTGCAAATTGTAGGGATAAAGTGACTTTTTTTTTGTTTTTATAATTTTAGCAACCTTCATCCACTTAAAGAGGAAACTCCCTCTCATTGGGTTGTATCCAATACCATCAAATTATTATATAGGTTCAAATTTTCAAATATAAATTCACATATAAACTATTCGCTTATTCAAAACCGTCAAAACACTAAATTTGTAAATCAACGAATATTAAAATAAATATATTTTAAAATGTAAGGTACTATAAAATTCTTTATCCAAACACACTCTTAGTTGATGTTATGTCTGGCTGTGCTATGAATTTTTTTGTTGAATTCATGGTGCCACCACATTTGTTCCCAGAGGTAGTTTCTCCCTTGGATCTTTTTTGCATTAATAATAAATATCTGAAGGAGCTATTTTCCCTTTTACGTTGGCTTTTGTATGTGGTTATGGTTGAGGTGGTGGCGGCTTTGATAACAACTCTTTAATCATTGCCAGAATTACACGATTAGATTTGTAGCGATTCAATACTAGTTGAAGATATCGGACGTGGGCCTCACAGACTCAACTGGAGAGTGGATTTAGAGAAGATTACATGGAGTAGAGAAGATAACCGTGGAGTATGCTCCAAGTCCTAAAGTCTTGGACAGAGGAGCTAGGTTGCTTTTTTGACTTTAAAAGGAGATGCGATTAGACATTTTTTCATGTAATTTTTTCTAATTAATACACATTTAAAACTTAATTACCAATTTACTCATTTTTGAAACTTATTTACCCGCATACCACACTTTTGAAAATCACTGTTTGAAATCATGATTTCAAAAATTCGCTATTTTTTACAGTAGAAATAAAGAATAAATTGCTGTTTGAAATCGTGGTTTCAAACAGCGATTTCTACCTTGAAATCGTGATTTCAAACAACAATTTTCAAAAATGTGGTATTTGGGTAAATAAGTTTCAAAATGGAGTATATTGATAATTAAATTTTAAAACAGTACTAATTAGGGAAAAAACTCAAAAAAATATCTATCAAGGTAAATCACTTGATGTTACTAGTATTGTTTTAGTGTAATTTTTTTTTATTTTTCTTGAAAAATAGTTTAACTACTTATGTAATTAAGGAGATCAATTTTTGTGTGGCGCTTCAAAAAAGTAACTTTAGTTACCGTTGTAACTTAGTTTCCATTTAATAATATCATCGTCTATGGACTACCAAAAAAAAAGAAAAGAAAAAAGAGCTTGTTTTGAACCTACTAGGAACCTGGTTTTAGTTTCCTTTGAATTCTTTTTTTTATTCCAATCAGAAAAGGGGAAAAGGGAAGTCAATGGGCAAGAAAGCTGAGTTTTTTCCTAATTAATACATGTTTAAAATTTAATTACTAATTTACTTCTTTTTGAAACTTATTTACCCGCATATCACACTTTTAAAAATCACTAATTAAAACCACGATTTCAAGGTAGATATCGCTGAAATCAAACAATGATTTCTTCTTTATTTCTATAGTAAAGTAGAAATCACTATTTTATTTTAAGATTTATTTCTACTGTAAAGTAGAAGTCACTATTTGATTTCAAGGTAAAATCGATGTTTGAAACATCGATTTTTACCTTGAAATCGTGGTGTTAAACAACGATTTTTAAAAGTGTGGTATGCGGATAAATAAGTTTTAAAATAGAATATATTGATAATTAAATTTTAAAATAGTATTAACTATGGAAAAAAAAACTCCAAGAATACTCGCAACTAGAGCTGGCAAACTAGGCGGGTGGGTTAGGTTTGGGTGTGAATTAAGTGGGTTGGGTGTAAATGGGTCACTAATCCATATCAACCCATTTGTTTGTGGGTTAAATGGGTCATGCCTTTAATGGATTGGTTTCACCCATTAATCCAAAAATGACCCATAACTAGTTCACAAGTTAATAATCTCAACTCCCTCCTCATCTTCATCATCGCGCCACCAGCAATCGCTGCTTCACAGACAACCACCGTTGTCGCCTCACTGTCAACAATCACATCAAATAACCGCAACAATCCCGCCATACTACTACCATCGGCCATCCATGTGATAAAACCCACCATCATAGATGCCGCCAAAGCCCCACTCACGACCACCATAGCCCAGTCGCACTACTACCGCGATAGCGATGAGACCCACCACCTACACCCCTTTGAACGCCACTACAGCTCCTCCGCATACCAGAATATCCGGACCCCGCGGCACAATATCGCCGCACCTTCGAAGACCACCACTCTGAATGCCGCCGCAAACTGCCTCCATCAAATTTTTATCCTTACCCTCAAAATCTAGATCTATTATAGATCTTAACCACGATGGCTCTGATATATATAGAATAACCACAGCCCTGTCGCACTTCTACCGCCACCCCTTCGATGACCACCACAACCACTCTAAACGCCACCGTTGAGCCTTCGTCTATTTTTTGGAGATTATCCTTACCGTTAGAACCCACATCTACTATAGATCTGAGCCAATATGGCTTTGATTTATGGAACTAGCTTGAGGTCTTTGCCGGATCTTTTCAGAGATAAGCTATAAACTACTCGAGGTCTTCAATAGTGATGGTGGTGCTTGGTTGCGCGTGGGGTGTTGTTTCTTATGGTGGAAATGTTGGGAATAAGACGAAGACGACGGAGTGTTATCTGTTTCGGCACGTCGAGGCGGTAGCGACAGTGATTGGTCGAGATGGTGGTGTAGCTGGTTCATTGGTAGAATTAAATTATATGGTTTAATGGACACCCACTTATAAACTATTTAAACCCATGATTTATTGCGTTTTAAAAATATTGACTCATTTAAGACCCAATTAATAAACGGATGGAATTGGGTGTCTTTTAAATGGGTGGGTGTGGGCGGGTAAATGAGTTTGGGTTGATATTGATACCCTTACTCGCAGCTATTGACCACCCAACTGCACGGCCCCACCACGTTTTCACACCCAAATTTGACCAGACACGTGGAAACTACTCGGTCCACCTCCAACCGCCTTAGCGAACGCGTAAGAATATTATAACGCGAATCTAATTCCAAAAGCGAAAAGGATAGGACTTCCTCTCCTCACCGTTTGATCTAAAACCACCGCTTAATCACAGCCCTTCATCCACACCGACCCCGTCTATAAATAAGACCACCCCCATCGTCTCGTTCAACCTTAGCAGTGCGGTCCGTTGACGTGCTCCTTGTATTATGCGCTTCATTGATTCGCGGACGTGTAGAGTTATCGATTGTGGGATTCAAAAGCGTAGGGGTTGCTCCGATTCCTCTTTGGCTATTCTTTGCCGGTTTGATTTTCTGATGCCTTTAGTCGGTTCTTGTGATACCTTTCGACAGTTATTGCCGTTTGCGTTTGCGTTTGCGTTTGCGTTTGCGATTTGATATTCTTGGTGGTGTTGTGCGTGGGTGGTGAGGAGGAATTTTTCTCTCAGGTCTTGCGATCTTCTTTTTGGCTGAAGACGTTAGTGAAGCGATTACAGAGGAGCGACGTTCTTGATGTCTGCATTGGTATTTTTTCGGTTTGATTTTCTGATGCCTTCAGTCAGTTCTTGTGATACCTTTCGCCGGTTTTTGCTGTTTGCGTTTGCGATTTGTTATTGTTGTCGGTGTTGGGCGTTGCGAGGAGAAGAGAGCTTTTTAATCAGGTTTTGCGATCTTCGTTTTGATTCAAGCCGTTACTAAAGCGATTACGGAGGAGTGATGTTCTTGATGTCTGGATTGGTATATTTGCTGGTTTGTTGTTTGGTAACTCTTAAGAGTTTGATTCGGTTAGAAGCAGAAAATTCTTGCAAGGTTCCTATTGATTTCGCGCGTAAGATTTCTTATAAGGCTCTTCTTACTGGTTTCGAGCGTCTAAACACGATTAGGCTTAAACATGACTACTGTATCATCTGATATGTGATAGGTTGCAGATTCTTGGCACGCTTAATGTGAAGACGTTGAATCGTAGACACTGCGTGCTAAATGTTTAGATTGGGGGGTGCATTCAGTATTATTCTCTTAGTACTCATTCTTCCTGAAGAGATGGAATTGGAACCTTAAGCGTGACAGCGCATCATCCTTGAAGGTTAATTAGCCGCTCCTAACTCCTCCACCTAAAGTCATGAAAAACTTGTGTGTTATCTATTTATCTCCTACACTTCGCTACCTAATGCCGTCATGCTTTTAATCTTGTCCTGTGGGAGTTGCACCGTTATGATCTTTTCCTTTCAACGGACAAGGGAGGTCCGAAGGTAGTGGTTCTTGGTTGATTCTTGAAAGGATTTTTTAACTTCTGCCCCTGGTAGGATGTTGTTGTTGCTGCAAGCAAATATTGGAAGGTTATCCTTTTGTTCAAGTTTTTGATTGTTTAACCTTCGCAATTACAGTGTTTATTTGGATCTATGCAGGATCTGCATTTCCATAAAATTTACAGGTGTTTTAGGTCGTGCTTTCCTTGGTACAGGTAGGACATGATCTGGTTCTTTTTTGCGCTTGGTCTTTTATTAGTTTTAGTCAGTCAAGTATGGTTTTGGTTTGCTGCCTTGTTATGGTACGGTGCATAGGGTTTGGAGCTTGGCTTCAGGTTTAGCACTTTGTAGATGCAGTATAGCGAGTATGGAGGAGCGTAGATGTCTGAACTGACTGGCAAATTTTTACAATGAGTTTCATGACAGCTGGTTTGGAAATCCTTTGAGATATTCGACGCCTTGACTTGGAATTTGCTTTGGAACAATAAGTGGACAAGGAGGTATAAAATTATTATTTGGTGCCCCCAATTTATAAATTACCATTCTAAGAAGGTTCTTATATGGTTCGAGTGACTAAATATATTATGTAGCGTGGCCTTAGTTGCAGGATTCGTGTAGGAAGGGGCCACGAATCTTCCTTAGAAGCGCGAATCTGCGCTCCTAACTTGGGAGCTCATCGGGAGTGTGACCCAAGCGTGTTGGGATCTCGAACGGAATTTTCATCGATAATAGAGGTTTTCTCCTTGTTTTTTCTTTGGGTAGTCACTGTTGGCAGCTAGGGTTACGAAGAGATATGAACAGAGAAGATGTAGAGAGAGAAACTCGGCTGCTTATTTCTACAGGTGTCTCCCAAGAAATGGAAGGCAAAGCACGAGGGTTGGGCCTATTAGTCTGTCTTTACAGGTCATTAATAAATTGGTGGCCGTGGGTTGGCCACGTCTCCAACATGATATGTTGGGCATGACAGCTAGGTTCTTATTCTTTTCATATTCCCTCTTTTAACTTTTGTAAAATAAAATTAACCACACTTTTTTATATATTTTACAAGATTGCAATATTTTTACATTGTCCTACTTAAAATAAACTTTACTTTATGGTATGTCCTAGGACTCCTAGGACATACCATAAAGTAAAGTTTATTTTAAATAATTATATTGCCGTAACGCTCCCAACTCAGGTTCTCCTAGGTACTGACGCTTCCCCGCCCCCGCCCCCGCCCCCGCCCCCGCTCTGTGCAACTTAGAGCGTGGCATTGAACCCTTTGTTTACTTTGTGGTCGCTGTTTCCTGATTTCAGAAGGAACATGAAGTTGTCGAGCCAAGGACAGACTTTAGCAGCGATTGGCGAGAAGTCTTTACTTGAATCTGTGGTTTTAGATTCCTATTTATCGTCTTTGAGCAATAACTAATATTTCTGTAGTTGTTGCCACGTTCTGATTTTCTGTAGACGTATGGATGGTGGAGCTGTAGGAGTTATAATGCTTCATTGTTCAAGGTTTTCACCTTGTCTCGGACTTGTTCTACTATCATACCCCCAGCCCCAACACCCCAACTCACTTATGCCATAGCTACTCTACTCTATTCCTTATCTCTTAGGTTTTGGCACTGCGCATTACCTCTGTTATTTCTTATGGATTTCATATCTATCGTTTAGTTATCAGATCTTATCAGCTGGAGGATGGTGTTTGCTGCAAGCCCCTGTTGGAAGGCTGTGAGATCTTTTTCTCTAACTTCCTGAAAGTTTACCTTCACTGTTACAGATTTGAAAAATGTTTGGTGGTAGCCCCTGTTGGAAGGCTGTGAGATCTTTTTCTCAAACTTCCTGAAAGCTTACCTTCGCTGTTACAGATTTGAAAAATGTTTGGCGGTATTTACAAGTTAAGCAACTTCTACAGGCTTAGTTAGTTTTTGAAACTGTTTTGTAAGTTATAGTAGGTTTCTGATTACCATATTTATCTCTTATGCTTTGCGACCTTATGACTTCATGCTCTTACTCTTGACCTGTGTAAGATACATTGTCACGATCTTTCCTTTGGATGGACGAGGGAGGTCCAAAGGTAGTGGTTTCTTTGCCGATTCTTGAAAGGATTTTAAACTTCTGCCTCTTGTGGGATGTTGTGTTGCTGCTGCAGGCCATTATTGGAAGGCTATACTTTTGGTCAAGTTTTTCGACTGTTTAACCTTCGCAGTTACAGTGTCTATTTGATCTATGCATTATCTGTATTTTCTCTAAATTTTACATTTGTCTAAGGTTATGTTTTCCTTGGTACAGAGTCATAAGAGATAGCTTATGACTTGGGAGATGATTATGGAAGACGAACGGGCGACGACATGATCTGGTCCTTTTTTTGCGGTTGGTCTTTTATTGGCTTTACTGAGTCAAATCGGGTTTTGGTTTGCTGCCTTGTTATGGTACGTTGCAAAGGGAGATTTGGAGCTTGGTTTCAGGTTTGGTACGTTGCGGATGTGGTATAGCGAGTATGGAGGATGTCTGAATTGGCAAATTTCGACTATTCCTTTCATGATAGCTGGTTCGGAAATCCTGTGAGATTAGACGCCTTGGTTTGGAACTTTTGTCGTAACATTAAGCGGACAGGGAGGTATAAAGTTATTATTTAGTGCACCCGATTTATAAATTACCATTCTAAGGTGGTTCTTATATGTTTCAAGTGACTAAATATATCATGTTGCGTGGCATAGAACCCGTTGTTTGTTTAGTTTTTGTGGTTGCAGTTTCCTGAGTTTAGAAGGAACGTGGAGTTGTCGAGTCAAGGAGAGACTTTAGCAGCGATTGCCGAGAAGTCTCTACTTAAATTCGTGGTTTTAGATTCCTATTTATTGTCTTTGGTAATAACTAATAAGCCTTTCTAGGAGTTGCCATGTTCTGATTTTCTATGGACATATGGATGGTGGTGCTGTATTGAGTTATAATGCTTCACTACTGAAGGTTTTCTCCTCGTCTCAGACTTGTTCTACAGCCATTACCCTCAACCCCCAACACCCCTACTCATTTGTGCTTTATTTGTGGTTTTAGATTCCTATTTATCGTCTTCAATAAAAGTTAATAAGCCTCTCTAGGAGTTACCACGTTCTGATTTTCTGTAGACTTATGGATGGAATTGGAGCTGTAGTTATAATGCTTCATTGTTCAAGATTTTCTCCTCGTCTTGGACTTGTTCAATTGTCATACCCCCAACCTCTAAAACCCCATCTCATTTATGCTATATAGCTACTCCACTCTATCCCTCCTCTCTTAGGTTCCGCCACCTTCCATTTGTGCCAATCTGCATGACCTCTGTTGTTTCTTATGGGTTTCAGATTTATTGTTTGGTTTTCAGATCTTGTCTGCAGATGGATAGCATTTGTTGCTGCAAGCTTCTGTTGTAAGGCTTTGAGATTTTTTTTCTCAAATTTCTGAAAGTTTACATTCGCTGTTACATATTAATATTTTTTTTTCAGCATTTACAATTTATGCAACTTCTAAAGGCATTCTACATTAGTTTTTAAGAAACTGTTGCAAGCTATGGTAGGTTTTTGAAGAGGAGTTTGGTTTTGAAACGTGGGTAGAGCAAGTTTTTATAAAAATGATGAGGAACTGTCGTGATATTTGACATCTTGGTTTAGGATTGATATAGTTCTCTATGAACGTTAAGAGTTGAGGTATTTGAGTTCTTATGTCGAATTGTAAGTTGTTACGTTCGACTACTCATCAGAACTCGAAGATTTTTTTAAACTTCATATATCACAGCTTTTTTGGTGTTAGTCCTTGATGAAACACGTGGCAGTCTAAGAGTGAGCAACAGTGACTTAAGAAAGTTAGAGATTGAAGTACAAAAATGGCCGATCTTGTCTGTGATGACTAACTTTTAGTGTGGTAGCTTGAATTTGGCTACACGTAAAGCGTGTTGTGGCCCCTATCATTTACTTGGTCGTATATTCTTTTAGTGGTCACTCATTCCTGTTACATTCAGGAAGAGCATGAAGATCAAGGGCAGACTGTTGGGTTTGTTTCTATATTTCTGTGTAAATTTTTACCTCCTGGGTCACTGTTAAATTAAAACTAATCATTAACCAATTATTATGAAAAAGCTGTTCTCTTTATTTTCTGATGATTTTGGGATGCTTTTATTCAGTTTTTGCCGATTTGGTGCTGGTGTGGCAGTTGTGCGAGGAGAAGGGGAGTTCTATTCCCAGGTTTTGCAATTCGAGGTTCGATTGTTGACGGGAATATTTTTATTGGAATTATCGTGACTTGCAACGCTTTGATTTACATTGCTGGACGTTTTTTAGTAAATTTTCAGAGCTTGATTCTATTTTCAGCATCAGATTTTCTTAGAAGGTTCTTTTTATTGATTTTGAGTCTTCTATGTGATAGGTTCCAGATTCTTGGCATATTTTGGAGTATGAAGATGTTACGTTAAGGACACTGTTGGTAAATTTGAGGATTGGGGGTGCATTTGTATTCGTTCTTTTAGTACCAATTTTTTCTGAAGGGGTGAAACTGGAACCTTAAGAGTGACAGCGCAAGATCGTTGAAAAATTAAACCCATCCTCCACATAAAGCAAGGAAAATCCATTTTTATCGATATCACAGATTCTCCACCTTATGCTGTCCTTTTCTTAATTTAAATTGTGGAAGGTACAATTTCTTTTTATTTCTCTTTTAGACGGAGACAATGGAGGTCCATAGATAGTACTTCCTTAACTAAATCTTGAAAGGATTTTTCTTTTACGTTTATGTGCTTCTTATATTCTGCCTTTCATTGATACACAGGCGTGTAGAGTTATCACTTGTGCAAGTCAAAAGCGTAGGGGGTTGCTTTTATTCTTCTTTGGCTATTCTTTGCCGGTTTGATATTCTGATGCCTTCAGTTGGTTCTTGTGATACTTTTTGCCAGTTTTTGCAGTTTGCTTTTGCATTTGTGGAGGAATTTCTCTCAGGTTTTGCGATACGTTAGTAAAACGATGGCAAAGGAATGGCCTTCTTGATGTCTGGATTGGTATTTTTTCATTAGGATTGTCCTAATTGGCAATGCATCGATTTTGGTTGCTGGTTTGTTGTTTGGTAGCTTTGAAGTGTTCGATTCTGTTAGATGCAGAAAATTCTTAGGAGGTTCTTATTGATTTCGAGCATGTAACATCTCTTACAAGGTTGTTCTTAATTGGTTTCGAGCTCCTAAACACGAGTAGGCGTAAACATGGTTATTGTATCATCTGATATCTGATGGGTCGCAGTTTCTTGGCATGTTTAGTATGAAGATGTTGAATCGTGGAAACTGCCTGGTAAATTTTTGGATTGGGGGTGCATTCAGTATTATTCTCTTGGACTGATTCTTTTTTAATGGAACTTATGCGTGACTGCGCATCGTTGTCGAAGGTCAATAAACCACTCTTCCACATCAAATCATGAAAAACTTGTTTTTCTATCTATTTATCTGTTACGCTTTGCCACCTCATGCGATCATGGTCTTAATCATGTCCCGTGGAAGATACATTGTTATTATCTTTTCTTTTAGGCAGACAAGGAAGTTTCTTGGCTGATTTTTGAAAAGATTTTTCAAATTCTGCCCCATGGTAGGTTGTGATGTTGCTCCAAGCGATTATTGGAAGGTTATGCTTTTGCTCAAGTTTTTGATTGTTCAATCAACATCCGCAATTAAAGTGTGAAAAGTATCTGCATTTCTTATAAATTTTACAGGTGTTTTAGGGTATGTTTTCCTTGGTAGAGAGTCGTGGAAAAGATAGCTTGTGAGTCGGGAGATGATTATGGAACATGAACAGGCGACGACATGATCTGGTTCTTTTTTCGGTTGGTCTTTTATTCGCTTTAGTCAAGTAGGGTTTTTGATATGCCGCCTTGTTATAGTATGTTGCAAAGGGAAATTTGGAGCTTGGTTTCAGGTTTGGTACGTTGCAGATGTGGAATAGCGAGTATGGAGAAGCGTTAGATGTCTGAAGTGGCAAAATTCCACTATGTCTTTCATGATAGCTGGTTTGGAAATCCTGTGAGATATTCAACGTCTTGATTTGGAATTTTTGTTGGAACATTAAGCGGACAAGGAGGTATAAAAATATTATTCGGTGCACCCCATTTATAAATTTCCATTCTAAAGTGGCTTATATGGTTCGAACGACTAAATATAATATGTAGCGTGGCATAGACTCCTTTGTTTGTTTACATTTTGTGATCGCAGATTCTTGATTTTAGAAGGAACGTGAAGTTGAGTCAAGAACAGCCTTTAGCGGCGATTGGCGAGAAGTTTCTACTTAGATCCCTATTTATTGTCTTTGATAATAACTAATAAACCCCTCTAGCAGTTGCCACGTTCTGATTTTTCTGTAGACATACAGATGGTGGAGCTGTAGGAGTTAAAATGAGGTTTTCTCCTTGTCTTGAGACTTGTTTCCAAGTCATTTGTGCTTATCTGTGGTTTTAGATTCCTATTTATCGTCTTCAGTAAAAACTAATAAGGCTCTCGAGGAGTTACCACGTTCTGATTTTCTTTAGACATATGGATGGAATTGGAGCTGTAGGAGTTATATTGCTTCATTGTTCAAGGTTTTCTCTTCATCTCGGACTTGTTCTATCGTTATATCTTCAACCCTATCCCCCAAACTCATTTATGCTATAGCTACTCCATTCTGTCCCTTATCTCTTAGGTTTTGCAACCTTTCATATATGTCAGTCTGCATAACCTCTGTTATCTCTTATGGATTCCAGATTTATTGTTTGGTTATCAGATCTTATCTGTGTAGTATTTGTTGCTGTAAGCCTCTGTTATAAGGCTGTCAGATTTTTCTCTCTACCTCAGAAAGTTGACTTTCGCTGTTACATGACATCTGTTGTCTCCTATGGATTCCAGATTTATTGTTTGGTTATCAGATCTTATCTGCATAGTATTTATTGCTGTGAGCCTCTGTTATAAGGCTGTCAGATTTTTCTTTCTTAACTCTGAAAGTTTACTTCCGCTCTTACATATTTAAACAAATATTTCACAGCATTTGCAAGTTATGCAATTTCTAGAGGTGTTTTACGTTGGTTTTGAAGGAACTGTTGCAAGTTCTGGTAGGTTTTTGAAGAGTAGTTTGGAGTTGGTTTTGAAATGCGCATAGAGAATATGGGGTTGTCATGAGATTTGTAAAGATTATTGAGGAATTTTTGTGATATTTGACATTTTGGTTAAGGGTTGATATACTTCTTTATGAGCATTAAGCAGTTGAGGAGGTATCTAAGTTCTTATGTTGATTTGTAAGTTGTTACGTTTGACTACTCATCAAAACTTGAAGGTTTTTATCTAACTATATATAGTGCAAACCACTTTTTTGGTGTTATTCCTTGCACAACATGTGGCACACGGAGAGTAAGCAACAGTGACTTAAGAAAGTTAGTGAAGCAAAAAAATGGTAGATCTTCTTGTCTTTGGTGACTAACTTTTGGTATGGTAACCTGAATTTGGCTAAACTTAAAGCTTGTTGTGGAGCCTATCATTTATTTGGTCGTTTATTCTGTTGTGGTCACACATTCCTGTTACATTTAAAAGGAGCATGAAGATTAAGGGGCAGACTGTTGGGTTTGTTAATTGTTACTATATTTCTGGGTAAGTTTCTTACGTCCTGGGTTCTTATCGTGTTTAGACATACGGACGGCTTGTCACTGTTAAATTGGAACTACCCGATTAAAATGAAAGAACTGTTCTCTTTATTTTTTGATGATTTTGTGATGTTTTTATTCAATTTTTGCCGTTCTCATTCAAGAAACGTTTTTTGTAGTTGGGTGGGGCGAAGAGTTCTGTTCCCAGGTTTTGTAATTCGAGGTTTGATCGATGACGGGAATATTTTTATTGGAATTATCGTGATTTGCAACGCTTTGATTTCTATTTGGTAAAATTTCATAGCTTGATTCTATTTTCAGCAAAAGATTTCCTTACAAGGTTCGAGTTTGAAACATGGTTAGTGTATCATCTTATATGTAATAGGTCCCAGATTCGTGGCATATTTTGGAGTATTGAGATGTTGCATTAAGGATGCTGTTGGTAAATATGAGGATTGGACATGCATTTTTGAATTTAATCTTTTAGTACTAATTTTTCTGAAGGGGTGAAATTGGAACCTTAAGAGTGACAGCGTAAGATTGTTGAAAAGTTAAACCATCCTCCACATAAAGCAAGGAATCTTATGCTGTCTTGTTCTTTATTTGAATTGTGGAAGCTACATTTTCCTTTAATTTTTCTTATAGACGAAGACAAGGGAGGTCCATAGGTAGTAGTTTTCAGCTAAATCTTGGAAGGATTTTTCTAGTACGTTTATGTGCTCTTTATATTCTGTTTTCCATTGATACGCAGGCACGTGTAATCGCTTGTAGGAGTCAAAAAGCATAGGGGGTTGGTTCGATTCTTCTTTGGCTATTCTTTGCTGGTTTGATTTTCTGATGCCTTCAGTCAGTTCTTGTGATACCTTTTGCCGTTTGCATTTGCGTTTGTGGAGGAATTTGGTTTTTTTTTTCTCAGGTTTTGCGATCTTCGTTTGATTGAAGACTTTAGTAAAACGATAACCGCATTCTTGATGTCTGGATTGGTATTTTTTCATTAAATTTTCCTAATTTGCAATGTTTTGATTTTGGTTGCGGGGTTGTTTGGTAACTTTAAATTCTGTTAGAAGCAAAATATTTTAGGAGGTTATTATTGATTTTGAGCGTGTAAGATTTCTTACAAGGTTCTTCTTAATTGGTTTCGAGCGTCTAAACATAATTAGGCTTAAACATGATTACAATATCATCTGATATCTGATAGGTCGCAGATTCTTGGCATGTTTAGTATGATTATATTGAATCGTGGACACTGCCTGGTAAGTTTTTGGTTTGGGGGTGCATTCAGTATTATTGTCTTGGACTATTTCTTTCTGAAGAGATGGAATTGGAACCTTAAGCGCGACAGCGCATCGTCGTCGAAGGTTAATTAGCCTAACTCCTCCACATAGAATCATAAAAAACTTTTTGATCTATTTATCTCTTACGCTTTGCCACCTTATGCCATCATGCTCTTGATCTTGTCCTGTGGAAGATTCATTCTTCTGATCTTTTCCTGTCGACAGACAAGGGAGGTCCAAAGGTTGGTTTCTTGGCTGATTCTTGAAAAGATTCTTCAAATTCTGCCCTTGGTAAGTTGTTGTGTTGTTGCTACAAGCGATTATTGGAAGATTATTCTCTTGCTCAAGTTCTTTGATTGTTTAACCTTCGCAATTACAGTGTCTATTTGAATATATGCAATATCTGCATTTTCTATAAATTTTACAGGTGTTTTAGGTTATGTTTTCCTTGGTAGAGAGTCACGTAAAAGATTGCTTGTGACAGGGAGATGATTATGGAACATGAACAGGCAACGGCATTATCTGGAATGCCTGGTTCTGTTTTACGGTTGGTCTTTTATTAGTTTTAGTCAGTCAAGTTGGGTTTTGATTTGCCGCCTTTTTATGCTACGTTGCAAGGGGAAACTTGGAGCTTGGTTTCAGGTTTGGTACGTAGCATATGTGGTATAGCGAGTATGGAGGAGCGTTAGATGTCTGAATTGGCAAATTTTCACTGCGCCTTTCATGATAGCTGCTCTGGAAATCCTGTGAGATATTCGACGCCTTGATTTGGAATTTCTTTTTGGAACATTAAACGGACAAGGATGTATAAAAATATTATGTGGTGCACCCGATTTATAAACACCATTCTAAGTCAGTTCTTATATAGTTCGAGTGACTAAATATATTATGTATCATGGCATGGAACCCTTTGTTTGTTTACTTTTTGTGGTCACAGATTCCTGATTTTAGAAGGAACATGAAGTTGTCAAGCACAGACTTTTGCAGCGATTGGCGAGAAGTTTCTACTTAAATCTGTGGTTTTAGATTCCCATTTATCGTCTTTGGTAATAAGCCTCTCTTAAGAGTTGCCACATTCGTTTTAGCGACGGAATCAACAATCTCAATATCGATAAACAATAAATAACGTACGATTCACAATCAACGATCTCAATATATTGAGGGTATCTCAAACGGCACAATTAAGCGAGAAAAAATTTGGAAACATAATGAACATGTATACAATAAATTTGATTGTTATTAATAAATTAGGGTTCACATTGGGGGAAAGAAATTTTTTCACAAGCGCTCCGATCAAATATTACAACTTGAAAATCCCACCACCCAAGGTGTTCAAACACTATAAAGTCCCCGAGTTCGAGGCCATGCTGGCGCACGAAGACGTTCCAACCCTCTGTGAATTGCTTTTTTTGGGGTCGGCCGGGCTTCAGCTTGATTTCAACCTGTCAGGCCCCCTTGCGGCTATATAATCTTGAACTGTCATGAATTGTTGTAAATTGATTGGTAAAGGCTTCCGGTATGTCCTAACAAACACAATACAAAAAATAGGTTAGTTTTTTACCAAAAGATCAAACTTTTAACACACGAAAACACAGAGAAAGAAGGATGGCCTTCAAGTTCATTCTCAAATCCCGGCATCATGACTTTGAAAAAGTGTTTGCCTGCCAGGTGCAAGTTGCCAATAAAATCGTAGGTGGTCTCCGATCCAGAAGCCATCGAGGTCGGCAATGAGGGGAGGACGGTGGTGTTGCCGGAGATGTGGGTCGCCGTAGATGGGGTAGCGGCTTGGGTTAGATGTGAGAGAGAGAGAAAGAGAGAGAGAATATAGCGAGAGAGAGAGAGAGAGAGAGAGAATATAGCGGACTGATAAAAGCTGATTGCCCGTTTTGATTAATATATATAATAGGATAGAGGTCCGCTACATTGTATAGCGGACATAAATGAAAACCAAAAGTTTTTCGCGATGACGTCCGCTACATTGTATAGCGGACATAAATGAAGACCAAAAGTTTTTCTGCGATGACGTCCGCTACATTGTATAGCGGACATAAATGATGACCAAAAAATTAAGACTATGCATATCCGTCCGCTACATCAGAAATCGCTACATCAGAAAAAAATTCCAGTATTCGGTCGAAAAATTATTAGAAAAGTGGAGCTGTAGGAGTTATAATGCCTTCATTACTGAAGGTTTTCTCCTCCTCTCAGACTTGTTCTACTGTCATACCCCCAACCCCCAACATCCCAACTCATTTGTGCTTATCTGTGGTTTTAGATTTCTACTTATCGTCTTCAGTAAAAAAAGTAATAAGCCTCTGTAGGAGTTATCATGTTCTGATCTTCTGTAGACATATGGATGGAATTGGAGCTGTAGGAGTTATAATGCTTCATTGTTCATGCTCTTCTTCGCGTCTTGGACTTGTATTACTGCCATACCCCCAACACCCCAATGCATTTATGCTATAGCTACTCCGCTCTGTTCCTTATCTCTTAGGTTTTGCCACCTTTCATATACCCCAGTCTGCATGACCTCTGTTGTCTCTTATGGATTTCAGATTTATTGTTCAGATCTCAGATCTTATCTGCATTTGTTGCTACAAACCTCTTTTGTAAGGCTGTCGGATTTTTTTCTCACCTTTCTGAAAGTTTGCGTTCGCTGTTACATGTCTAAAAAATGTTCCGCAGCATTTACATGATGTGCAATTCTACAGGCGTTTTATGGTAGGTTTTTGAAGAGTAGTTTGGAGTTCAGTTTTGAAACATGGATACAGCGAGTAAATGGGGTTGTCATGATATTTTTGAAAAGGAAGATCGAGGGACTTTCGTGATAGCTGACATCTTGGTTTTCTTCTTTATGGGCGTTAAGCAGTTTGAGGAGGTATCTGAGTTCTTATGTCGATTTGTAAGTTGTTGGGTTTGACTACTCATCAAAACTTGAAGGTTTTATCTAACTGTACATAGAGCAAACAGCTATTTTAGTGTTATTCCTTGCACAACACGTGGCAAACTAAGAGTGAGCAACAGTGACGCTTAAGAATGTTAAGACTGAACTACAAAAATGTTAGATCTTCTTGTCTTTGGTGACTAATATTTGGTGTGGTAACTTGAATTTGGCTAAATGTAAAGTGTGTTGTGGAGCCTATCATTTATTTGGTTGTATATTCTTTTGTGGTCACATTCCTGTTACATTCAGGAGGAGCTTGGAGATCAAGGGCAGACTGTTGGGTTTGTTACTATATATCTTTGTACGTTCTTACGTTCTGGGTTCTGGTTGTGTTTAGACATATGGACGGTTTCCCGATTTAGGAGTTACGGCTTGTCACTGTTAAATTAAAACTACCCAATCAATATGAAAAAGCTGCTCTCTTTATTTTCTGATGATTTTGTGATGATTTTATTCTGTTTTTGCTGTATTCGTTTTGCGATCTGGTGTTGGTGTCGTCGTTGTGCGTGGTGAAGAGGAGTTTTGTTTCCAGGATTTGCAATTTGAGGTTTGATCGATGACGGGAATATTTTTTTTGGATTTATCGTGATCTGCAACGCTTTGATTTAGATTCTATTTTCAGCAAAAGTTTTCCTTACAAGGTTCTTCTTATTGATTTTGAGTTTGAAACATGATTAGTGTATCATCTTATATGTGATAGGTGCCACATTTGTGGCATATTTGGAGTATGAAGATGTTGCATTAAGGACACTGTTGGTAAATTTGAGTATTTGGGTGTGCATTGTATTTATTCTCTTAGTACCAATTTTTTCTGGAGCGGTGAAATTGGAACCTTAAGAGTGAGCACAAGATCGTTGAAAATTTAAACCCGTCCTCCACATAAAGCAAGGAAAATCCATTTATTGATTTATCTCTTTGATTTCCCACCTTTTGCTGTCATGCTTTTAATTTAAATTGTGGAAGGTAAATTTTCTTTTTATCTTTATTTATATGTAGACAGACAAGGGAGCTCTGAAGGTAGTAGTTTCTTAGCTAAATCTTGAATGGATTTTTTAGTACCTTTGTCCACTGGTATGATTAGCTTGACTCGTGGTAGGACGATTGTGTTTGTTGCTTCAAGACTTCTTTTGAGAGGCTATCGTTCTTTTTTGTTATGCGTCTGTCTATTCTATCTTCACAATTAATGTGTGTCGAAATATATGGCAATATCTGCAATTTCTGTGAACTTTACAGGTGTGTTGGGTTAGGTTTTCCTTGGTACGGGGTTGTGTTCCAAATAGCCTTTGGTAGATAACGGGTAACCTGATGCTTTCAACTCATGCCGCAGATAGCTAACATTCATTTAAAACTCGGTTATCATTTCTGGATTAACAGCTTGAAGATGATGTGATGAGAAAGGAAATGCGTTGGGACAAGGCCAGTTTAACCACGAATAAGTGTTCCAAACCCGTCAAGGCCAGGGGGTATGTGATTATGTATATCGTTTGGCTTCATGGGACGAGTAATTTCTTAGCTCCAGGGGGTATCTTGTGGCATCATGATTTCTGTTTTACTTTGTCATATCGGAATATACAATTTAATTTCTTAGCTCTTTCATAAAAGGATTTTTCTATTCTTTTGGTCCTGGTGTCATTAGATTGACTTGTTGTAGCTGTTGCTGCAAGTCATTACTGGAAGGTTATTCTTATGCTCAAGGTTCTGACTATTTCACCTCCGCAATTATAGTTTCTGTTACAATATGAGTGTTCTCTTCTCCTCGGTATGGTGATTTTAGAAGATAGCTTATGGGGGCTGAACGAGTAACATACTGCTCTGGTTCTTTATTGGCTGTCTGTTTTTTAGTAGCTTTAGTTGGTTAAGTTGGGTTTTGGTTTGCCATCTTTATTATGGTACAGTGCAAAGAGAAATTTGGAGTTTGGTTGCAGGTTTGTTGATTCAAGGTTTTATCAATGCGTACTTGAGTTGACATGGTATAGCGAGTATGGAGGAGCATTTGATGTATGAATTGGTAAACTTTCATTGTGTGTGGCGTCATAATTTTGTTTGACTGAACTACTTGCAGATGAGGAATCAAAAAGTTGTTATATGTAATTTTCTTTTTATTTGATTTAAGTAGCTGAATAAAATCTCTAGTAGCATGGGACCTTTGGTTGTATATTTTCTGTGGTCGTAGATTCCTCGTGTTAGAAGGAAAATCAAGTTATTCCTTCGAGGACAGAAGCCTTTACTTAAAGTTGTGGTGCTATATTCCTATTTATTGTCTTTAGTTTCCCTGGGGTTAGTTTGTTCTGATTGTGTGTAGACATATGGATGGAATTGGAGCTGTGGGAGTAACAATGCTTCGTTTTTTAAGGTTTTCTGCTCTTCTCAGACGTACTCTACCGTCATCGCCCCCACTCCCTCCTTCTCAAATCCCCAGCAACGCAGCAACTTATCTATTTACGCCATTGCTAATTACTCTTGCTATCTCTCTCTTTGGTTTTGCTGCATGGCATTTGATTGTTTCTTACGGGTGTCGGATTAAATCTTGGACTTGATAGTATTTGTTGCTCCAAGTCTGTTGTTGTTTTTGCTGCACATGACCTCTAATTGTTTTGTTATGGTTTTTGGGTTAACTCGAGGATAATATTTGTTGCTGCAAGTCTCTTTTCTCAATTTTCTGGCTGTTTACCAGCCTTTCTTTTCCTCTTTTTTTTTTTATTTTAAATACGTGTTGCAGCATTTGGAGGTTTTATAACTTCTACTGGTGTTTTAGTTTAGGTGGTTTTCACTGCAGACGTTAAGAAAATTGCTCATGGCAGACGAACGTGTAGGAAGTTGTTCTGCTTCATTTTAATCCACTGTAGTCAGTTTTGGGATGTTTGTGAAGAGAAATTTGGAGTTTGGTTTTGAAACGCAGATAATCGACTATGGAGTTCTTGTGATATTTAGTTTTATCGAGGAAATTTCGTGATATTTGGCATCTTGGTTTAGGATTGGTGGAAATGTTTGTGTGGAGGTACAAAATTTTATAATTTTCTATGTTCTCAAAGTCTTAAGGTTCTTTTTTTAACTATTTATACAGTAATTTGATAACTTATATGAGGCTAAATGTAAGCGTGTTGTGTAGCGTATCATCCTTTGGCTGTATATTCTTTTGTGGGCACATCATGAAGTGTTAGATCAAGGACTTACTGTTTCGTTAGTGGTTTTTCAGGTTCTTGTTAAACATCGTTACTAGGTTGACTGATGGAGGCGGGCACACTGATTACCATGGGATTTGAACACGTACGAAGGTGCTGCTTGTTTTTTGGATACCTCGTCACACCTTGGGGTTTTGGGTTGCACAGAAGTTTGGAGCTAACGCGGTTTAGGGTACAGTGATTTATAGATTGGCCAAGGGATAGTCAGATATAACGTGGGTATAGCGAACCTTGACTTAGGGTTGTTGAAATTGTGCTCGAGCATTAGGGGGATGTGGGGGAAGTTGTACTTTAGTGAGTTCAAAGAGTTTTTAAGATTGAATTATATTTTCTCGGATTATAGTCCTTGATGCGCATTTCGGAATCATCTGGTATGTGAGTTCTTTTGGCTAGATATTTTTTTGTGGTTGCCAGGAGGACTAGTAATTTTGTCGATTGAGGTAATTTCCCCGTTTATTTTACTCGCTCTGCCTGGAGTGTTGTTCTGATTGTGTTCACAGATGCATGCGGTTACCTTGGTTAAATTCCCTAGTTTTCTCCTTTCAGATTCTGCCACCTTGGATATGCCAGGCCTTATGATCTTATTATCCATCTTATTTCAGAACATGCATTTTATGGTCTCTTCCTTCCCAGAGGGAGAAGAGGGGTCAAGAGGAAGTGGTGGTTTCTTAGCTAACTCTTAGACGATTTCTTCAATGCGTGTGTTCCTGGTGTCTCCTTCAAGGGGGGTCGAGAGGTAGTGTTTTCTTAGCTAGCTTTTGGAGGAATTTTCAATGCGCGTTCCTGGTATCTAGTTGTTTGTTGGATTTCACCATTTGATCCTCTCAGGAGGAGGATTGTGTGGTGCTAGGCACCTTCATGTTTCTCCTTGTGTTTCTGACATTGCATGGTTTTTGTTTAGATATTTTTTGCCAGTCATTTTTCGTGAATTTTACTGGTCATTTAGGTTTGAGTTTGCATCGATACATGTACAAAGGTGTTCTGATTATTTTTGTGCGTATGAGTTTGCATCGATACATGTACCCCAACGTTTGTGGCTTAGCTATCTGTGTAGACTCTCTCTTTTGGATCTCAGACACTACATATTTATGGTCTTTAAGAAGACAAAGAAGGCTAATAGGAAGTTTCATGGCTGAGTAGCTCATTAAATCTTTGCTGGCTGAGTAGCTCATTAAATCTTTGCTCATTTTCACTTTTATCTCTCTTGAATCTCGGAAACTAACATTTTTATGGTCTTTAAGAAGACAAAGGTCAATAGGTAGTTGGTTTCATGGCTGATTCTTTTAGAGATTCAATCGACCCGGTGTTTTTGTTGTTGCATCAATTGAGTTTAATTCCTGTGTAGTAATTCTGGGGATAGTGGTGAATTTCATTATTCTCTCTTTTAAACCTTGTCTTGAAGTTTCTATATTTTGACGATGTTTAGGTATACCTACATCAGGATCGTAGAATTCACTGTTAACCATTGTCAAAGGTTCACCCTCGCAGTTTTAAACTGGATTTCAGATGAGGTTGGTGAGGGTCACCAGATCTGGTGTTTAAAGAAGTTGTTTTGCTGACTAGCTCAAGTGTGTGTTCCTGTTTCTAGTTGTAAAATGTTTACTCATGGGAGGACAATTTGCTTGCTGGTGCAGAGGGAGGTCATGATCTAACTGGTAAAAAAATCTGATGATGTTTACATGTACCTACGTCAGCATTGTAGAATTCACTGTTAGCGATTGTTACAGGTTCACCTTGCAACTTTCAGCTCGTAGATTTCAGACAAGGATGGTGAGGGTTGACAGATCTGGTGTTTATGTTGTTTTGGCAAGACAATATTGTATGCTGCTGCAAGCCTTTATTGGGAGGTTATGATTTGAATGTTACTGTTTCTTGCGGCGGCATTTGCAAGTTTTGTACTTCATTTGCAATTTGCAAAGAATAGAACTTGCATTCATTCTACTTAGTCCTTTGCCCTGCTTTAAATCAGGTGGGGAGTTGAGGTAATTGAAATTTTGTCAATTATACTTGGCGCGTGTGGGTACGAAGGTACGATGATTTTAATTCTTGATGCGTAAATGATCTTGTAAAGTCTTGGTAACTGTGCCAGATTGCTGATTTAGGATGTCTATTATTTTTACGTCTTGCTTTAGGATGCTTTTAGAATGTCTTTTATTTGTGTTTTTTGCTATTTTTAGTCCTATTCTGACCGGATGTTAGAATTTGCAGTACTTCATTATTGAAGGTGGTGGTAAGTTTTCTCCAACCACCCCTACTCTAATCCCTTCCGTGTTGCTTTCTACATGTCAACAGGATTTTGTAGACTTCTTGCGACCCTTGGCCTTGCTTTACATTTATCATTTCTAATCTTGGCTTGAACCTGTCGTCATATTGACTGTGTATGCCTATTCTCAAAGGTTATTTCTTTCTGTTTCTCCTTTGCAATATCAGTTTTTCTTGGTATATATTGCCAGTTGCTGTATTTTTTGTCAATTTTTCAGGTCTTTTAGTATAGGTTCCTAGATAAATTACATTATTGTGTAGACAGATTTTCTTCTCAACCTCTCCAAATGAGGAGCGCGGATAGCCTTTCAACATAGACAATCAACCGCTATCTTAGTTCCTCCTTGAGGGTGGCAATAGTCTTGGGAATCTCTTCTTTCCCTTTACAGCGGTGTGACTGTCTTGAAAAGACTGCTTGGCATTTTCTTAACTCGACTACGCGTTGACACCATAAGATCCTATTATTCCCGTCATGGAATAGTCGTCTCTGTCTTTGTCAAAGGCAGAATCCTAGGTAGATAGCAATTCACCATACACAAGAATGCCCGAGGAAAGTCTTGATCTTGATTCATAGCTGCCCTAGAGTTCAAATTTCAAAATGAGCTCAGTAGCTAAAAAAGTACGACTTGATGTGTCTATGGTTCGACCTTTGGTCTCGTTTGGCATATATCATTTTATTGCTGACATGAACACTGTCATCCCATTCTCTGTGTACCCCTTTTTTCAAAAGTTTATCTTCTCTGTTTCTCCTTTGCAATCACAGTTTTGGTTTATATACTTTGCCAGTTTCTGTGATTTCTCTCAAATTTCTCTGAGGATAGGTTCCCAATGATATGCTGGTTTATAGACAGGTGGCCAATAGCAGAATCCTAGGTAGATAGTGATTCACCATACACATGCAAGCCCGAGGAAAGTCTTGATCTTGATTCCCAGCTGCCCCCTGGTGTTTAAAATGAGCACAGTAACTAAAGAAGAAGTACTACTTTGATGTGCCTATGGTGCGGCCTTTGGTCTCGTTTTGCATCTATCATTTTGCTGTTGATGTGAACACTGTCATCACATTGACTCTCTGTACACCTTCTTTCAAAGGTTGTTTTCTTTCTGTTTCTCCTTTGCAATCGTGGTTTTGGTTTACATATTTTGCCAGTTTTTGTATTCTCTCTCAGATTTTCAGGTCCTTAAGGATAGGTTCCCATTGATACATTGGTTTGTGGACAGGTGGTCTGCGGGGACTAACGTGTAGGAAGATGTTGTTGTTCCTTTCTGGCGGTTTGTTTTCTTTAATCTCTTTTGGCAATTGTTGAGATCTTTATTTTGCTATCCTTCGTTGTTGCACATTGCAAAGAGATTTGGAGTTTGGTTTCAGGTTGTCACTCAGAGCTTGGCAATGCATAGTTGGATATAACATGGACGTAGTAAGTTGGAGCAACTTTGTTTCCTTACTTGATTTGGGAGTTACTTTTGACATCTTGATGTAGGATCCCCGCATTTTCTTTGAGCATGAAGCAGATGAAGGGGTAAAAAAATTTGTTTTTTGGCGACTTGATCATAGTTGGATAGAACATGGACGTAGTAAGTTGGAGCAACTTTGTTTCCTTACTTGATTTGGGAGTTACTTTTGACATCTTGATGTAGGATCCCTGCATTTTCTTTGAGCATGAAGCAGATGAAGGGGTAAAAAAATTTGTTTTTTGGTGACTTGATCATTGTCTCTGGGTATCTTTAACCATATCCCTTTTTTGTAGTAGATATAACATATTAATATAGCAGCTCGGTGTTTTCTTCATCTCTTAGATATTGCCACCACCTGTAGTCTCGTTTTCATCTTTTATTTTTACCCGTACCCCTTATTTGTGCTGTACTGACATGATACCTCGGTATTCTCTTTATCTTTTGTATATTGCCACCACCTTATAGTTTTATTTTCATCTTGGATGGGATTTGGACTACGAGATGGTTCTTTAGCTGAATGCTCATCAAAATATATTGTGATTTAAGAGAGGTTGTGTTTTGATTGGGGGGGGTTTCTTCTGTTTTTGCAAGCCTTTATTGGGAGTTGCCTTCCTTTATATAGTCCTGGCATGTTCTAATTGTCTGCCAGCATATGCCATTTTTGGAACTTCATTTGCGACTCGATACAAGAGAATTTGCATCCATTCATTTTGTAGTCGTCTCTTCGCTATGCTTTTCTGTGGTGGGTGGTGGGAGAATGTTAGTTGCTAATTTGTAGTGACTAATACTTGGTAGAAATTCGACTGCATTTTGAAGAAATGAAATGTTTGATTTGGAATAAGCCCTCAGTGTATGAGCTCATTTAGCTTGATGGGTTTTTTTATGACCGGTTTCTTCTCGAAGTGTTGGGAATTACACTTGTTTTTTTATTTATTATGCAGGTAGGTTCATGGTGCATTTGAATTTTGGCATCTTTTCCACTTTTCATTCTTTACATGAAAATTGGGTGAGCTGACACAAAAGATGCTCTTCGCCTACTATACTTGCACAGGCAGAGATGCGTACACTTACTCTGTCTCCCTCCCTCCCCCCCCCCCCCCCCCTCTTCCCCCCTCTCCCTCCCTCTCCCTCTTCCCCCCTCCCTCTCTGTGAGAGAACATACACATACGTGGAGACAGATTTTGCACAACCCTTTTTTGTTCCTAGAAGAATGTTTAATTTCTTCCTTCCGACTAAGACAAAGAGGCAAGCACTTAAAAGGATGTATTTTGTTAGTTTGTTGTCCTGGTGTTTCTTGTCCGTGAGGATGATTGTGTTTATTGCTGAGTGCCTTTATTGGGATGAGAATATGAGATCATCTTTTTTCTCAATTTCGTGGCTGTTTCACCTGTGTTCACAATTTTTTACGTTGGCATGTTTTGCAAATCTTATAAATGTACCTGTCTCAGGTGTTCATCGATATATGGGCTTATTCATTTTCTGGTGGGCAGTCTCCACAGTTGCAGAATTGTGACCTGTCAAAATTTCACTAAAAGTTGCACTCATAAAGTTGAAAGTTGGCAGATTTGTCATCTGCCTCTTTAATCATCTGATTTGTGGTCAAGTTCTTTGGTCTGTGCTTCTAGGTTGTGGAACTGACATGGGAAAGAAGATGATGAAGGGGAGCACGAGAGTGTGCTTTAAAGATTTGGTGAATTCCGAATTTGCTTCTCTGTATTCAAGAATAGATCGGTCTTTGTTTATTTAAGACAAGGTTTTGCACGCTAGACATTATTCTTCATCTGGGATAATAATGGGGGATGGCGAATGTTAAATATCACAGAGGTTGCCGTAGGATTAGCATCGTATAGCACCTCCCATATAACACCAAGGTAACTGTGCAGCTGCTTCCTAAATGAAGTTTCGGTGCGAGTACTCTTCTGGAGGTAAGAATAGGTGTCTTTTGTGGGCGCGTGGGTTTTTATGATATGGGAGTTTATGTTCTGTTGGTTTCTTCTTATTTGTGGTGGCCGCTGCTTGTCCAATATCGTACATCTTGAGGATGAGTTGATGCGGTAAAGACTTGCATCCTTCCTGTTGGGTTTGAAATTAAAGACGTACGATATGGTCCTGATGTTCAACACATCTGAGATTTTAACAGATATCGTTTTGCTTTGAAGTTAGGGCTTGCTTTCTTGGTTTTGCAACATTTGGTCTAATAGTCTATCACACGCGTGGACTTCCTTCTCTCTGGTGATTTCGTAAATAGTTGCCATGCATCTGCACGTCTTTCAATTTTGTAGAAAATAGGTAACTCCGCCTGTGCATATGCAGCCGGTCCCAAGCCCGGATAAAGGAGGAGGGTCGAGAATGAAACATGTAAGAAATATTAGTGCAAAAGGATAGTATCATATCCAATATGTGCTCCCGAAGGTTCTTGTACTGTCATCCGATAAAAATCGGAGCCCCTGGCTATAAGTGGCTGTGTACTTGTGTGGAGTGAACATGTGACAATTTTGGTTTTTGTGGGTCGGTTTTACTTTGTGAGGTTATATTTGTGGTGCAAAGTATTATGGTTTTTGTTTTTTCTTCCAAGTCTGATGCTGCTACATCCACTATCAAAGACTAATTGCTCTTGCTTTTTTACTTCTTTCGATACAATTTATTTTGCTAAACACACGCGAGTTGGACAATTTAATTCCCTTCATGGTTATGAGTAAAACGATCCCAGTCCACAAATAAATGGTTTGGACGAAATAGCTTAAGAAAGCTAAAGAGGGTTAGAAAGGCTTTCAAGCGCCCCATTTCCTTCATGTGATGGAAAATAATTACCTATATATAGAAGACTTTGATATTGATTCATGAAAGATCGGATAGTTAATCGATTTTGGGTAACAAGTCTGATTACCTACGGTAATGATTAGACTCGAGAACTACCTTCACTCCTGCATTCTTTAGTCCTGCTTGCATATGTTGTGTAAGAGGTGAGCGCTAAGGTCCCAGTAAAGGTAGAATCTCAATAGCAAAAACCTGTAAAGAAATTCTTGCCTTCTGTCTAGTGAATTATAGAGAGAAAAGGACCCGCAAGAGTACTAAAGAGATAAGAGTCTAGGAAGAGGACTCGAAAGTCTAAGCTGGTCTCCCTGAGCGGCTAGTGCTTGAGAGCTACTTTCATTTCTCATATATGATGTTCAAAAGATTTGCGGGACAATCATTCACAATTTTCCTAGCTGCTCTTGAAACTTTTGCTTTACACTTTCATTTTACTTCCGGCTTAGTCCGGTTGGCAACAATGTTTGAGTTCCTAACGTTCTTACATTTTTATGATTTAAATCCAAATTTTGAACCATGTGCATCTTTTTTCAGGTATTGGAACCGTCCATGTGGAAAGTTCATCCTCGTAAAAACTAGTGAGTCGACGAATAACAATGGCCTATTGAACTGCTCATCATGTCATGCATGACAGGAATGTACTTTACCTTTCCGTTCTTACCCAGACGTCCTCTCACATTTGCCCCAAAGAATCACCTAGCCTTTTTAAGGATTGAGTAGAGCTTGTTACTTATTTTTGTATGGATGATACACTGCAAGAAAAACAGTCTCTATCATCAGACTTAGATCCGTCGCTAAAAGTAGTTTTTACCGACGAATTTATCTGTCGTTAAAGGCCCTTCGCTAAAAATAGCCTTTACTGACGGATTATTGCAGACGGAAATATTTGTCTCTAAATATATATATATATTTTTAAATTTCTCATTTTTTTAAAAGTTTAAAGTAATTTTAGCGACAGGCTAGAATCCGTCGCTAAATGTGACTAAAAGAAAAAAAAACCATAACCTTTGCTCTTTCTCCCCGCCGTTCTCTTTTCCCCTTCTGCTCCTCCTCCTCCTCCTCTATCTCTCACACACACACCCAGACTCAGCTTCGCTGCCCAACTCTCACGCCATCCCACCTCCCAAGCCGCCCACTCAGTTTTCACTGCCTCTGTCTCTTTCTGGCCTTTGTGCTCTCCATTGTCGACTCACTCACCCATTTAATTCACTCTCGCATCTTTCTCTTGTCGACGGGCCACAATCAGACGGCGACACAGGGGCTCTCTCCCTCGAATCAAGTCCGTCGATAAAAGATCGGCCTGAAGAAGGTTCTTCCTTATGTTCCAGATTCGAGAGAAGATCGGCGATAGAGAGGCGTCGAGAGCGATGAGTGACCGGCCAAGACTCCACTGGCACCAGTCAACATCTCTCTGCCGACGATGATTCCACCAGCCAACCCATTTGTCATTTCACCATCAAATGGTATTGTGCTCCTTTTTTTGCTACTTATATAATGAGGTTGATTTACTAGTATCCTTGCCACTTGGTTGTTCTAGGGTTTTTAGTATGCATATATGCCTTCATCATTGTACCATCTTGGACGAGCACCATTGGCTTCTCTAATATATGTGGCTTGAAAGTGACTGGTTATATGACTTTTGCCAAAACCAAGCTTGGTTCATTACGTTCAAATACATTAAGACATGAATGTCTTGGCCCTTGCTTAATCCTGTTGACATTACTTGGGTGATCTTTGTGTTGGTTCACTTGATTTGCATTTTCTTTTTCCTTTTCATTTGGAATGGTTGAACGGCACATGGATGTGTATGCAGGGCAGTGGTGGAGTTGTGTTTAGTGGTGGAGTTGTGTTTTGAGAGAGGGTGATAAAGCTTGCATTTGCATTGATACAAGTAGTCTCATGGAATTGCGGGTGATAAATTGATACAACGAATTCATTCATTGTCATTCCAGAAGTTGGCGCACCAGGAAATCAGTTGGTTTGATGATCCTGCAAATTCAAGGTGCGTCAATTATCCAATTAATTACAACCTGTTTCCTTTTTTTCATTTTTTTGAACTAATTGTAACACTGCATTATAGATTATTTTTTCTAAGTGCATTAGAATGATCATCCCATTTATATCTGTTAATAGTTGCGTAAGTGCTACTTTTAGTGATGCTTTCAAAAAAGTCGTTACCAGATGTTGCATCACAAAGTAGTCCAACACATGTAGCCTCATCTTGAGTTTCTAGCAAAAAATTGTGACCTAATTGATGATGGTTGGTGGAGGATAGAAAACAGACAATTTTGGCCCAGTTGAAGAACATCAAGGATCAGAGTGACCAATTTATATTTCTTATTGGGCTAGGGCTGATATATCTCAAAATAACAACTAGTTACAGCTTGTTTCTTTGTGTTGCTATTGGATAAGAGATTATTGTGGGTACAATTCTTGGGAGGTTGTTTAATTATTGAGCTTGTTTGGTTATTAGCATTATAGGTTTTCATCTTAAATTAGAAAATTAATTTTTGGTTCCAATTAGGTTAATGATGTTGTTTTGATTGGATTCAAATTTTGGGTGGATGAGCATGTGGTGGGGTTTGTAGTAGTTCAAAGAGCTTTGTGTTGTGTTGTGTTTCCTTTTGGTGTTGTTACGAAGAGAAAGAGTTTATCATTTATGTATGTAAAGTGATCTTCAAAGCATTTTTCGTGGAACCTCTAGCCGAGGTGTTCCATTTTTATAATTTTTGTTTCGTTAAAACTTGTAATTTTATTTCGGAATATGTAAGATGTGATCTATTATATTTAGCAAAAGTTAGTATTGAGTGTTAATTAATGGTGGAAGAAATTTGATTAGGGTTCTGTCGATGAATTAGTTGATTTTATTGTTGGTGTGAATTCAATTATAAGAAACAAGTTTGGTTTTCTACAAGATAAAAAAAATTAAAAATAGCCTGTTTTTAATTTTTGATGTGGACTTTTAGCGATGAAATTATTTCATCATAAGTATTTGAAACAAATCATAGATCGTTTTTAGCGACAAAAATATGCCACGAAAGGTTTCAAATATTAGGGATAGACTTTTAGTGACGGACTTTCCGTTGCAAAAAGGTCTCCTCTTTTAAGCCATGGACATATAGCGACAAATTTCCATGGCTAAGAATGTTTAGTGACGGATTTTTAGCGACGGAATTTCCGTCGCTAAAAGTCCATTTTACCATTTTTTTTTGCTGAAATTACAAAAAATTGAAAAATACTTTTACTGACGGAATATTCCGTTGCTAAAAATATTTATTTTCGTCGATAAAAGTAGATTTTCACCGACGGAGAACCAATTTCCGTCGCTAATCTTTTAGCGACAGGGTTTTTCGCAAAGGACTTTTAGCGACGGGAGTCCGTCGCTAAAAGTCTTTATCGACGATCTTTTAGCGACAGGGTTTTTCGCAAAGGACTTTTAGCGACGGGAGTCCGTCGCTAAAAGTCTTTATCGACGATCTTTTAGTGACGGGATTTTTCGCAAAGGACTTTTAGCGACGGGAGTCCGTCGCTAAAAGTCTTTATCGACGGAAATTCTACTTTTAGTGACAAAAAAGTCCATCGTTAAAAGTTTTTTTTGTTGTAGTGATTGAAGTGTGTCCAAGAATGATGGTGATAGAACAACATGATAATATTTACCTTCGCAGTGCTGAAGAATTCTATACTTCCATCCCCCGCTACGTATTCATGGAGAACAACTTTGTTTTTTTATATTCTGAAATGTCATTTTCAAAATCATTTTGCCTTTCTTCTTCATTCAGAACATTAAAATATCTAACTAGAAAAATAGGTGCTTTTATAGCATTTTCATTGATTTTGATTTTACATTTGTGGTCTCTCATTTTCACCTCGTAACACACTGTAGGATGACATAAATTAGTCTGTTTATCTATATTTTACCAGTGACAGAAGATCAAGGCAACATTTGCCAATGAATTGTCGAAGTTCCACGAGGAACTTTATGTCCCTTAGTTGATCATGCCATCAATTCCTGTCCGCGAAGGTTAAGGCTCCGTTTGAAAAAAAAATGGTTTTCAATTTTCAAAAAAATAAATAAATTAAAGAGCAGTTTAATTTTATTTTTTTTTACAAAAACAAGTGAGAGTTTGATAACCCAATTTTTTTGTAGTGGTTTGCGATGGCGGTGGTGGGGCGTGGCGGTGGCCAACGGTGGTGGTGGACGGCGATGGCTGGTGGCTGCAGGCTGTGGGAGGAAAAAAATAGTTTTTGGAGTTTTTAAAAACAGCCTTGATTTAAAAACTGAGTTTTTAAACTGAAGGGAAAAAAAAGAAAATGGTTACCAAACACAACTTTTTTTTTTCAGTTTCCAAAACTGAAAAAAAAAAGTGTCAAACAAAGCCTAAATCTCCTATCCTTATTTGTGACTGACGATATTGTGCTAAATTAGTGTGTTCTGGAAGAACATTCTATCACTCGTAACCGAATTGGAAGCATTATTACATTCACGCTCTCTAAAGGTATCTTTGTCGAAGAGTGCGGGCATTAGAATCCCTACGGAACATAGGGTATCTTTGTCGTGATTGTCGAGATGAAGGAAGAAGAACAATCATGCCACAAGTCCAAAATCTAAGCCAAATGCAGCACATCATATCTTTGTCGTGATCATCAGGATGAAGGAAGAAGAAGGACATTCATGCCATAGAAGTTCAAAATCTTGGCCAAATGCAGTAGCTGGTGCGGTTCCTCATCCTCGGGTAATCTTGTCTAGCCCTGGTAACTTTCTTCTTCAGAGTTCGTTCAAACAAATGTGGTCCACGACTTTTATATCGTTCAAAAAGTATCGTTCAAACAAATGAGGTCCACACTAACATTGTACCGAATTGTACAATGTTAGTGTTCATTCATGGTAAATCATATTCAGAAAACAGTGCAAAGCTAGACACTGTTGAATCTTAAATGAGCACACTGAGGAGAAATCTAGAATTAGTGGAGTTACTCCGAACGATTTGTTTTCTATCGATCTGGAAGCCAGTAGAGAAATGCTGCATTTCTATGAACAATCATAGATAAGAGAAGGGGTTCAGACACATATCATATATGATGGATTTTCAGGACACGTGTACTTTATTGCCCCGATTTATCATGCTTCTGTTTTTAGAACAAGTCCATTTACCTTGCAGACACTGATGATAAATGATTAGATATCAAAACACGTGTACGTCACTCCCGTCGCCCGGACGTCACTCCGCGGCCCCTATCACCTGGACGTCACTTCGCACCCCCGTCGCCCCGACGTCACTCTGCGACCCCTGTCGCCCGAACTTCACTTCGCGACCCCTGTCGCCCGGAGTCACTCCGAGACCCCGTCACTCGGACGTCACTCTGTGACCCCGTCGCCGGGCACCACAATCCAACACTCCACCGCGCCATGTGTCACACCACTGATACAGTCGTGCCCCTGGCTCTATGTTACACTACAGTGCCCCCATCACCTTACATACTCCACCGCATCCAAGCGTCACCTTGCCGATACAGCCATGCCCTTAGGCTCTTTGTCACATTATCGTGCCCTCAGCACCTCACTCACTTCATCGCGCCCATGCGCCACAATCATGTTACATTCCCCCCGGGCGTCACACTCATTCACCACACCATGCACCCCCGCCATGAACGTGGAACATGCTTCGACCCACTCTCCGGAGTGTGCAGCATCCTACGGGATATGCCACTCCTCTGGGACACTATCTCTGCCAAGGAGCTCTTCAACTCCCCTTCTACCAGATAGACGGCTCTTCCGGGATGTTACCTCTGCCAATCGGGTAGACGGATCCTCCGTGATGCTACCTTGACGCACTCCGAGTGCTCCGGCACAAGGACTCACCACGGGGGTATGCGACTCCTCCAGGACACTATCTCCACCAGGAGCTCTTCAACTCCCCTTCTGCCAGGTAGACGACTCCTCCGAGATGTTACCTCAACCAGTCGGGTAGACGGCTCTTCCAGGATGCTACGTTGACGAGCTCCTAGTGCTCCGGCACAAGGACTCACCGCGGGGGTAGACAACTCCTCCGGGACACTATTTCTGCCAAGGAGCTCTTCAACTCCCCTTTCGCCGAGTAGACGGCTCCTTCGAAATGCTACCTCGGCCAGTCGGGTAGACAGCTCCTTCGGTATCTCTGCCATAGAGCTTTTTAACTCCCCTTCCGCCAGGTAGACGGCTCCTCCCAGATGTTACATCAGCCCGTCGAGTAGACGGCTCCTCCAAGATGTTACCTCAGCCCGTCGAGTAGACGGCTCCTCCAGGATGCTACCTTGACGCGCTCTGAGTACTCCGGCACAAGGACTCACCCGCAGGATAGGTGATTCCTCCGTGACACTATCTCTGCCAGGGTGTCTTCGTGATTGGCCTACGTGCTCCGGCACTGGGGGCTTGTGTCGGCACCCCTATGGACTATGACCCCCGGGTCACTCCGAGACGGGAGTAGGTCTTTGAATGGCATCTCACCTAGTCCGCCTGGCAGTTGGGCGTCAGGTCTTCCCCATCATTACCAGGCCTGTGGGACTTTATAAGGGCTGGGATTGCTGGCTAGATTAAGGGGATTCTCTAGCCACACCGACGTTGTGGGAGCTAGTCTTTCCAAACAAACAGAGCGACACTGTGAGGAGCAGGCCGGGTGAATATGAGATCCGACAGTCTATAGAGCACCAGCACCCGTGGACCCCTCAGTAACGTGTCACTCCCGGGGAGCGCCATGTGTTGGTTGTGACATCATCATATCAACCTTTATCAATAGAGGTCTTGAGAATTCATTTAAGGAGGTTTGGACATTTTCTGACAGTTGGACATTCTCAAACTTCTCACTTTCTCACTCTAGAATCCTCAAGAGAGAAACATACCAGACCTTGACTTTGGACCTAAGCATCAAACTGTGGCTGTGATAATGTATTCACCCTGCGCCAGCACCCTCTAAACACTGCCACCATCAGGCTCTGTCTAGGAAGCCCTTGGTCTCTGCCCTCGCTTCGTCTTTGCTGTGTCTCACATCAACATACTTGGCATCTGACTCGGACTGCATTCCTTGTGGCACCTCCACATCGACTGCGAACCCACTTTCTTTGGCATCACTAGGGATGCATGAAAATGTGCTTTAGGTCTCCAAAAAAAGAGAATATCAACAAATGGTGAAGAAAAACGTTGTTTTCTTACATTTACGGACTAAGTTATATTGTCTTTGTCATGTATTCTGCCTTTAGTGAGCTTTTATGTTGTGTTTGTTTACTTTGAGGGCTAGATACACAAAGCTTCCTGGTAGAGATAGTGTCCTGGAGGAGTCGCCTATTTCTGCGGGTAAGTCCTTGTGTTGGAGCATTCGAAGCGCGTCAAAGTAGTATCCCAGAGAAGCCGTCTACCCGACGGGCCAAGGTAGCATCCCGGAAGAGCCATCTACCTGGCATAAGGGGAGTTATTAAAGCTCCCTGGAGGAGATAGTGTCATGAAGGAGTCGCCTATCCCCATGAGTGAGTCCTTGTGCCGTAGCACTCGAAGCGTGTCAAGGTAGCATCCCGGAGGAGCCGTCTACCCGACGGGCCGAGGAAGCATTCTGATAGAGCCGTCAACCTGGTAGAATGGGAGTTAAAAAGCTTATTTGCAGAGATAGTGTTCTAGAGGAGTCGTCTATCCCCACGGGATGCTGCATACTCCGAAGAGTGGGTCAAAGCATGTTCCATGACCAAGGCAAGGTGCGCATGGTGTGGTGAAAGGATGGACCAATGCAAGGAGCGTGGTAGTGTGATAGAGAGCTGGGGGCACAGCTGTATCAGCAGCCCGACGGATGTGTACGACAGAGTGTGTATGGTACCGATAGTAAGATAATGCAACATAGAGCCCGGGGGCACGGCTGTATCAGCGGCGCGGTACATGGGCGCGGCGTAATGTGTGAAGTGTCAAGGGCATGGTAGGGTGACAGAGAACCAGGGGGCATGGCTGTATCAGTGGTGCATGGGTGCAGCGGAGTGTGTGAAGTGCCGGGGTCGCATGACATGAAAAATGACGCACGACGCCTAGGGCGACGGGGTCGCGGAGTCAACATGCGGGTAATGGATGTCATGAAGTCGGCACACTGGCGATGAGGGTCGCAGAGTCGGCGTGCGGGCGACAGGTGTCGCATTTTGAATGAGTGCAAAGGAACGAGGTCGACCCCTTGGAGGGGAAAGTGGCCGACCCCCTCAACGGGGAAGGCATGCCAAATTCGTCTATGGTGCCTCGAAGAATTGACCGTTGACTATGATGACGTGTCGCACAAAATAGGACCCCCAGTGGGCCCTTAGGTGCAACCAAGATAGGTTGGGAACACTATCTTCCTTATGAAGGTCAACATTTTCAAATATTTGAAGAATACTATCGAGCATGTTCAGAGAAGAGTGATTTTGTCATCAGGATTGAGACAACTTACCAGCATGTCAATACGAACTAAATTTGTTCACCACTCTTTGAGTCTCGTGGACGAGGAGCATGTGCACCTCAAGTTGTTTGAATTAGTGATGAAAGACAACGAAGAAAAGAAAGACGATGGAGATCGGTCAAATTGTGTGTTGTCGACAAAAAGAAAGAAAAACCATTGGGTTGTAATATGAGTCAAATTGAGACGTAATTATCGATTGATGACAGCTAAAAATGCTACTCAAATTAATTCCCATAAACAAATAACCAATGCGCACAAACAATTTATGTTGTAATGGAGAAGGCTATGATACGACCTTGTAAAATGGAGTTTTTTTCCAAGCCAAGTCAGGAGAGTTGACAATTTGAGTTTCAACAAGACTGGCCTTTGAAATAAATTTTGCAATAAAAAGGGAGGGGCTTTTGGTGTGAGCGATTCCTACTTGATTTATTTAAGCGACTTTAAAGTGAAAATTCAAGTTTTCCTAATAATATTTAGGGTCAATTACACTAGGCACCCTGAAGTTTTCACCCGGTAGCGTGCTGCACCATAAATTTTTTTTAGCTATCTGTCACCCCAAAATCGCATAAATGTTGCACCCAACACCCTCCGTTCAAATTCCGGCAAAAAAAATTAATAACCTGAACTTAGGAGGGCATTTTTGGAACATCACAGAAACCCTAATCTCTAAATTGGGTCAATTGCACTAGGCACCACGAAGTTTTCACGCGGTAGCGCGCTGCACCATGAAATTTTTTTTAGCTATCTGTCACCCCAAATTTTCATAAGTGTGACACTCAACACCCTCCGTCCAAATGCCTCACCGGATAAGTAATTTAACTTAAACAATTGGGCATTTTGGTCAAAAAGATTAAAAAAAGGGAGGGAAGATTGCAATGGGTTTGTCAGGCGGCGGCGTGAGGCTGTTGCCGCTGTGGAGGGCGAGGGAGAGAAGAGGAAGGAATAGAGGGGCTCGACATCGTCGACAGGGGGAGGGACATTGCCGACGGAGAGTGTTGCTGTTGCAGGCACGAATTCTTGGCTGTTGATATGCATTACTCCATGACGGGGGATGGACTGGTTGGGGGGTCAACGTCGTCGACGAGGGAGGGACTGCCGACGGAGAGTGCGGCACCGGCCTAAGATGCGAAAAAAGGGCAAGGGACAGCGGCGCAGGGCTGTTGTGGCCGTGGGGTAGGAAGAGACTTTGCCGGCGTGAGATGCCGAAGTAGGGGCGCGGGGCAAGGGGGAGAGAAAAGGAAGGAAGGCAGGGGACAAGGTCGGCGTCGCCGATGGGGGAAGGGGCACTGTCGGAAGAGAGGGACACCAGCGTGAGATGCCGGAGCAAAGGGGTTGGCGATGCAAACGGCTGATAGAGATTAGGGTTTCTTGATGTTCCAAAAATGCCCTCCTATGTTCAGCTTATTAATTTTGGGTCAATTACATTTAGCACCCTTAAGTTTTCACGCGGTAGCTCTCTTCACCATAAAGTTATTTTTAACTATTTGCCACCCCAAACTTTCATAAGTGTGACGCCCAACACCCCTCGTACATTTTTCAGCCAACAGTCTTGCCGGAGAAGTAATTTAACTCAAACAAAAGGGGCATTTTTGACAAATTACCCCTCTTTCTGTGAAATCCATCTTCATCTTCTACCTTCCATCTTCACCAACACCACCACCAATATGCAGCCCACTCCCACCTCCATGCCCACCACCACGACCTCGACCAATCACCAAACCCGCCGCCACCTCCTTTCTCAACTGTCTTCGCCACCTTCTATTGGAATTCCGCCGCCACCTTAGCCATCATTATAGAAACCCATCACGCTATCAATTTTTGCTCTAGATCCCATTATAGCCATCAATTTTTGCTCTAGATCCCACTACAACCATCAATTTCTACCATACATGAAGCCTAAAACCCTTCTTCCTCAATTTGATAACAATAAACCCTAGATCCCCAATTTTTTACTTGATATTCCAAAAATACCCTCCTGAGTTCAACCATTTGCTTGAAATTTGGTCGGAATATGGTTAGAGGGTAATCGGTGCCACACTTATGAAAGTTTGGGATGACAGATAACTAAAAATAACTTTGTGGTGCAGAGAGCTACTGCGAGCAAACTTAGGGGCGCTCAGTGCAATTGACCCTAATTTTTTTTGGCCGGAATTTGGAAGGAGTGTGTTGGGTGCCACACTTATGAAAATTTGGGGTGACAGATAGCTATAAAAAACTTTGTGGTGCAGCGCGCTACCGCGTGAAAACTTTAGGGTGCCTACTGCGATTGACCATTTTTTAATCTTTCTGACCAAAATGCCCCTTGTTTAAGTTAAATTACTTATCCGGTGAGGCTGTTGGCTGGAATTTGGACAGAGAGTGTTGGGCGACACACTTATGCTATTTTGGAGTGGCAGATAGCTAAAAAAAATTTTGTGGTGCAGCACACTACCGCGTGAAAACTTCGGGGTGCCTAGTGCAATTGACCCTATTATTTAACTAAGTTGAGGATTGAATTTAAAAAATATATTGGATGGATACTCATTCTAGTTTACTTATCAAAACGTTGGCAATGTTGTGACCTTTGACACCACATACTGCACAAACAAACACAATATACCTTTAATCCAATTACAAGAATGATATACAGGTCAATCTTGTTTGGCTTTACTCTCTTCGTTGATGGGAAGAAATAATCATTTATGTGGTTATTTGATACGTGGATTGAGACACTGTACAACAGTCCACCCAAAACCATCATTGCCAGGCAAGATTTGGTAATAAAAAATGTGATTGCTAAAGGCTTGCCAAATACCAAGGGCTACATTATGTATGTGCAAACCATTCGACTTTCAAGAATGACTTCAATACTTGTGTTGGAAAATCATTGACGGTTGACGTGTTTGAAGATAGCTGAGTGAAGTTTTTGACAACTAAAATGACTATGACGTCTTTAATCGAAGGTGTGAGTTCGTTCTTTGATGGGTACTTACGTAACCCCTCAAGCATGAGATAAATTGTAGATAAGATACGAAAGTTCCTTGACAAGCAATTTTTATAGCAAGATAAGCGGATTCAGCTATTGTTTACAAAGAACGAATAGTTTTCTCGCATTTAAAAACCCATGCGGTTGAATTATATACCAATGAAATGTTTAGATAGTTTCAAAGAGGGTTTCAAAAGTCAAATCAATATTGTACAAATAAGTTGCGTGGTGTAGCTTGAAGATGAAAGTCTATGCTTTGAGAAAACGAGCCTTCTTCTTCTTTGGCTAATTTTGCACACGCGTGCACACACACACTAAAAAAATTTACTTATAAGGATGCTCATAAAATTTCAAAAGGTACATCTTGCAGTGGATGAAAGAAGCCGACAAAATACATAGTCATATACCTTATGTGGCAAATGCCACCGTTGATTTTGAGCAGTCCGAGACACTGCGGTATACTTACCTTTTGTAATATTATGAATGATCTGTCTATGAATGTTGCATCAACAATCAAGGGTTACAAGTATACGATTAATGTTGTCCTGAACTTGGTGGTTAAACTCTACTGGGGTGGTAATACATCTAATTATTCCATCGAACGTACCTCGAGCAATGCTAGAAATGTTACAACATGGTATTTCAAAAATTAGACAATTGGATTAGTAAGTTATCTAAATGCACAGTATAAAATTAGAAAATGTTTGTTTCTATGCATATATTTATATTTTGGTAACAATTACTAGAAAATGGTCATATCATGCAAACAATGACAATGAAGTAACTTCATAGTTAACATTATATTTATAATGACAAAATTAACCGTAAAAGTCTCACTCATAGAATGCCTTATTCTTACGAGATGCATTACAATAAAAAAATGAAGCAGCACTAACGGTGAATGGAGACTCTTTTTTTTCTTTACTTGTGTCAAGATGACATATTCTTTTGGATAGGGTTGGAAATGGCCTTGACCAAGAAAAAGACATATTATATAGTTTTATACATGACGCTGCAACTTTCTCTATAGTATTTAACTATCTTTTAGCCAATGTGATAAATTCATTATTTTGTCTTGGGCTTTATTATCTATGAAATGATTGTTACTTAAGTTTTTTACTTATCCACTTTTGGTACAAGAAGAAGAGTAGAAAATTATACTTTCTACTCCTTTATTAAATATAAAACATAAAATTTGAAATGTACCATTACTAAAATATATATTACCATATGATTTTAAGATAGAGCTATAATTTTTACATAGTAATATGATCTGGTTGGTCTTTGTTCTCTTTTTGGTTGTAGTTTATTTAATTGACGGTCATTATGACTGGTACAACTAATTATAAGACATAGCATGAATAATTTTTAAAACTAAATATATACACGAGTTTAGTAGAAAAATACTAGACTTATAACCTTGTTCAGAATTAAACATTGTTAGACTTTTTCTCTTTTACTTTTGTTATACTAAAAGAAAAATGAAGTGAGCATGACCGAAAAACTTAAATATGATATATCAAAAAAAAATAAAAATTGATAAGTAAGTTGTCTAGACGAACAATAGACCTTTGTTTCTAATTAGGATAAGAAAATTATTTTTGTGTTGGCAATAATTACTAGTAAGTGATAATATCATGCTAATAATGATAATCTCGGTAGGTACCATACTATTACTTATGCAAAAATAAATGTCAAATTCTTTCTTACGTCTTGTGCTTATGACATGCATTAACATAGAACAAATGAAGCATGTCATTGACGATAAAAGGAGACACTATTTTTTACCTATGTCTATAAGAGCAACAATGACGGCTCCATCCAGAGATGATAAAAAATTATCATGGCCAAAATGTACATTACATAGTTTTTTACATGAAACTGTAACTTTCTCTATAGTATTTTAACGACCTTTTAGACAAGTAAGATAATCTACTCTTTTGTCATGGTCACTATTATTTTAGATTGATCGTTACTTGAGATTTGCTCGTTACAATTTTGTAGTGAGCAAAAACATAAAAAGATAAGCCTACACTTTCGAGTTATTTATCGATTTAAAGAAAATGAATACATCTAAAGTACCAAATATAAGTTATTGTATGATTTTCGAGACAAAGTTACAACTTTTTATATACTAACATGCTCTAGTTATTATTTGTTCTTAAAGGCCTTGTGAATATTTTTATTTTCTAGTTTGCTATAATACTCCTACATTCGTATCACATAAGTGAACAAATCTTACAAGAATATTTTTAGCGATAAAAAAGTTGGTGAAAAGCATATTGCCAAATTAGTGATGCACGCTTAGAAAGGTACTATTCTGCATGTCCAACTTGTAGCTGCACTTTGTTAGAGAAAAAAAAAGTATCTGTAGGTAAAATTTGGTGGGATTAATCAAATGTAATTTTCGTACAGTGCATTAAATATCCTTAGCTGACATTTTTATGATTTGATTATGAAAGTAATTAATTAACATGACTATTACTATAATAATAATAATAATAATAATAATAATAATAATAATTGGTGAAACCAATAAAACAACCTTAGAGGGGAGTGAATAAGATTTTTAAAAATTAATAGAGAATTTAAATTAAGCACAATCAAGAATCTCATGCAAACCTAGTAACACTTCAATGAAGATGCTAACTAAATAATCTCAAGCAATTATAGAGCAATAAGTAAAGAGATTGAGTTAGAGATACTTGACAAGAAGATTTAAATGGTTCGGCTTGAACTATCCTCAAGCCTACATCCACCTCTTCAAAGAAGTCTCTTGCAAGAGCACTAGAATCCACTAGCAACAATTTTCTTCCGGGTCAAGATCAAAACCCTTACAACACTTGGTGATATTCCCACACTAAGCACAAGCTTTGAATCCACAAAGCTCATCCAAAACTTGACAAACCCAAGCCTTGATCACAATCCTTTTACAAAGATCAATTGTGTACAAAGAAATCCTTTTGAAAGGAAGTGAGTACAAATGAAGTTCTAATACAATAGAGAGATGAGAGAATTGATGACTTGAAGATTGCTCACTCTCAATCAAAGAATTGCTCACAAAGATGCTCTATTTAATGATGTAAAATCATGAAGATGAAGAGAGAAAAGTTTAATCTATGAGCCTTTATGTTTCTCTAATGAATAGAAGCTTAGAATATGATTTTCATGGTGTATGTTGAAGCCCCAAACCATTTATATAGGTAACAAATAAAATATAGCCATTATAGACAAAAAGTGAGTAAAACTGTCATTGCAATCGACTGTAATCTCAATGCAGTCGACTGTATTCCCTCTAAAATAGCCATTGGAGCTGAATTTTGACCAATGCAGTCGACTGGATTCAAATACAGTCGACTGTATTACCCTACTGCCTATCAGCTG
Organism: Escallonia herrerae; assembly: GCA_033070095.1. NCBI lineage: Eukaryota > Viridiplantae > Streptophyta > Magnoliopsida > Escalloniales > Escalloniaceae > Escallonia > Escallonia herrerae. Next base: position 32,234 of record JAVXUP010001463.1, on the reverse strand, counting down.
CCTCACGGAACCCCCTTTCCTATTTTGGGCATAATTTTCTCTTGAAAAATAGGATTTGAGGTGCCGTTTTTTGTGTTGAAAAGCTAATGAAAAGTTTTATCAATATATGAAAATATTACCACCAAAATAGTTTTTAAGAAAATCTGAGTGATCTCCAAAATTCACTCATTTTCAAGAACCATACTTGTGTGAAAGGTTATGAACTCACATGCAATGCACAAGGTGTCCTAAGGTCTTTTTAGGTCATAGTCATCAGTCAAAGTATCAAATCAAGACTAGTTACATAATAGTAAAGGTCAATTATAATCGATAGTAACTTAGCCGATGCATTATTTGTTGCTCTTCGACATTGGATTTGATGAAACTTCAATAGCATGTCCACTATAACTTTAAACTTCTTTGGCTTTAATCCATCTATCCAACTTCTCAAATGTGTCTTCATGAGTGTGCATGTATATACCTACTAAGAATACACTTAAAGCACACATTAGAACATAATCAATGTGTAGTTATAATCAAAACAAAATGTAAACCAAGGTTATCCAATCATAGGGCTAACAATTGGCTATGATACAAAATATCTAGAAAAAGTTAAATAAAAAAATAAATGTAGTTCAATTATTATGCTATAATGACAATGTGTGTAAAAAAATTAAATAAGATAGTTAGATATAGTTCAATTTAAGTAAGACTCTTTGGGACAATTTAGAATAAAAAGACAACATTTGGTGCAAAATAATACTATTACTATTATTATTAACTTATATATATATATATATATATATATATATATATATATATATATATTAGCTTTTTCAGTTAAAGAAACAATCAGATAGAGTTCAATTATTATGTAATAATACAGTGTACTTGAAAAAATTAAATACGACAGTTAAATAGAGTTTAATTTAAGTAAGACCCTAAGCGATAATTCTAAATAAAAAGACAAAATTTGGAGCAAAACCAGATGCAAACTCGTCTTTCTATAATTAATAATATTATTACTACATTGTTCTTGTTTTATATAATTATTATAAATTATTGTTGTTGTTATTATTATTATTTTTTGATGTAACGTATTGTGTTTCAAAAAACGAGGAATCAGTTATAAAAGTAGTAAGTTCTCACGTACAACTATACCTAGAGAACGTTTTTACCTTGCGAAACCCTGTAAAACTACCCTATAAATGCTTTACATCGCCATTGCTGAATTGCACAACAGTACATAAATTAACATCAGAAAAAACTTACTTTGATGGAACCATATACAAAGTAAAATAAACAAACAATTTTGAGGAAAGTATGGATCGTTGACTCTCTCTCTTCCCCCCCCCCCCCCCTCTCTCCAACTATTATTACATTACATATATAAAAGGAATTAACTAAGGCTCCGTTTGACAATTTTTTTTCCAGTTTTATAAACTAGAAAAAATAAATGAGTTTGGCAACTAGTTTTTATTTTTTTTTCTTCAGTTAAAAAAATCAAAATTTAAATTAAGGCTATTTTTGAAAATTCAAAAAATGAGTTTCAGTTTTCAGTTTTGATTTTTATTTTGAGACCACCACCACCACCATCCTCCCACAGCCGGCAGCCACCGCCCACTGCCACTGTCCACCATCGACGGCCGGCGCCATCGCTGGAGACTGACAGCCACCAGCCACTACCGATGCCTCGCCACCACCACCGTCAGCCACTGCCACGCCCCACCACCGCCACCGCAAACAATCACCAAAGAAAAAACTCAAAATAAAAATTGGGTAATAACAAAAAATAAAAAAAACTGAGTTATCAAACACTCACTTGTTTTTGTAAAAAATAAATAAATAAATAAACTGGTTTTGATATTTTTTTTTGAAACTAAAAACCAAAACTGAAAGTATTGTCAAACGAAACCTAAAATAACTAGTCTCCTTGAAACCCCAGCCAATTGGTGCCCAGACAAACTTCCATAATCACAAATAATCTTTTAATGTACCAAGCTGCCATGTAGAAGCCATAGTGCCCATAAATCAAACAACTATTAACTTGGGCAGCTTCTATCCACCACGCCACCAGCTTTGTCGTCTCGGCCGCTCGTTGCATCAGTACTACCTTCACCATTACGGTCATCGTGAAACCAGGCTTTTATTCAGCATAGCTCGAGATTCATTCAAATGGGACTAGAACAACCACCCCACATACCAAGTAGCTAACATTCTAATCAAATTTTCTAAACAAAGACAAATGCAATTTCGAAATGATGATTCTCCAGCCTTATTGACGATTAACAAATATCGCATTTAGAACAAAATAAACTTAACATAGACGTATTCAAGCTTAATCACTTATGCAAGCATTTACAAGGCATACAACATAAACAGAAATTGCCCGAGGGGGTGGGGGAAATCACCACATTTTGTGGGGAGGAGTAGCCGGTGAATCGGGGTAGGGGAAAGCCCAAATTTAGATGGGGGAAGGGGATACTCAGACAATTACAGAGCACTTTAATAACGATAAACAACACAATAACGTTGACAAAAGAAATTAAGATTAACTCAGACGCAGGACATGTCAATGAAAAGTCGAGAAACATCACAATGACAGGGGAAACCACATCTTGAATCTGAAGAATGCCCGCTACCCATTCCAATATCTGCATACACCTCAAAGACATAAAATTATTTAAAACCCTCTCAGCAACGGCGATGACACCTCGCGATTTGTTGGTAGGAGTTGAAGGTGGAAGCATTTCACCAACATAACGATGCTTGCCAACTTCCTCCACAGTCTTTTGTCAACTAGCGAGAATACACAATGCATATAAGAGATCATGAGAATTTAATTGAAATTCTAACAACTTGGGTCTCCTTAAATCTCTTTGAGGGAGATATAAAGAAAATAAGTTATAATAATGCAAAACTTAAATTGAACTACTAGTTGAGCCACCCCACCACTACCACGCGCAGGTAATCAGCGGCGAAGCGGCATCATTTATGCTTTAAGAAGGGACGAATGTTTTAGTTTCTTTTTAGAGAGAGTGAGGTTTATGAATTTCTACGACACCCAACCTAGGATTATTATTGTTACAGACTCCTATTTACTATACATGTTGTCTTTTTATATATTGTATCTATCTTGGTAATAGTCTCTGGGAGAATTCGGGATAAAAAGACGATGCAAGAGCAAAAATCTACATGTATATTTACATTTAATTAATATTGACATATATGGTATTGATATGGATCGATCGATGGATTGATTTGGATCAACAGAAATTTGCTCGACTAATAGGACCAGACCCAATCCGTTGGTTTTTCAGCCACCGCCTGTAAGTTTGCTTATTTCATTGGGTCAATTGCACTATGCACCCCCAAATTTTCACGCGATAGCGCTCTACACCACAAAGTTATTTTTAACTATCTACCACCCCAAACTTTCATAAGTGTGGCTCCCAACACCCTCCGTCCAAATTCCGGCCAATCCCGGACAAAAAGAATTAATCTGCTGAACTTAGGGGGGCATTTATGGAATATCAAGTGAATGAAAACCTAATTTCTATCACCCTTTGCACCGGCGCCCCACCCTCCGCCGGCACCGCCCCTTCCCCCCGTTGGCGACGCTGACTTCCCCTCTTTCGGCCTTCATCTTCTCGCCCCCTGAGCCCATGGCCGCAACAGCCCCTTGCCCTGTCGCCCTTCCTTCGGCCTCACGCCGGCACCCTACAACATCCTTTTCCCCATCAGTGATGCTGACCCCCTTCCTCATTCTTCTTCTCTCCCCTACCCCCCGCAACCGGAGCAGCTCCTTGCCTCGTCGTCCCTCCTGCAGCATCTCAAACCGATGCCTCTCTCTCAGCTGGCATCGCCCCTCCCCAGTCGACGGTGCCGACCCCCTTTTCCTTCCTCTTTCTTCTCTCCCCCCACCCCCTGCGACCGCAACAACACTTTGCCCCGCTGCCCTTCCTTCGACATCGCATGTCGGTAGTGTCTCTTCCCCCATCGGTGCCCCTCCTCCCCCTTTCCGTCATCTTATCGGAGCTGCAACAGTGCCTCGCTGCCGCCTGCCAAACTCATTAGCTTTTAGATTCAACCATAATCTCCATTTTTTAATTGTTCTGACCAAAATGCCCTCCTTGAGTTAAGTTACTTCTCCGGTGAGGCTGTTGGCCGGAAAATGGACGGAGGGTGTTGGGAGCCACACTTATGAAAGTTTGGGGTGGCAGATAGCTAAAAATAACTTTATGGTGCAAAGCGTTACAACGTGAAAATTTGGGGGTGCCTAATGCAATTGACCCTATTTCATTTAAACATGGGTCAGAATGGGTTTGGGTGTCTCGACCCGCGGATCCAAACGGGTTACTACGAAAACGCAAAAGAAACCCTAGGACTACACTTCAGGCTCATTCTCTCGAAGCGCCGCTCCAGGGTTCTCCACTACCTTCAACCGCGACTCCACTACCTCGTGCTGTCGCCGGCAGCGCCTCTTGCCGTCGCTGTAGCGCTCCACTTTCAACCCGTGACTCGACCACGACTCTCGCCGTCTCCGTCGCGGGCTGTCCCTATCTCCTACTCCGTCGCCGGCAGTCCCTCTCGCCTTCTCCGTCGCGGGCAGTTCCTATCGCCATCGCTGGCTCGGCAACATCTCTCTCTTCCCCTAATCAAGTACTATTTCTTTAACTTAATGATGCCATTGTTGATACTATTTTGGTTGAGTTTGTGTAAATGAGTTTTCCTGATGATTCCCCCTTTATGTGTATGTTTTGGCCTGATTAGTTTGATGCTTTCTATGTATTAGATGTTTTGTTTGGTCTTTTTCTTTTATCTTTTTGTCTAATTTGGGGGTTCACTGTTGCGTTGTTGTGGGATTTGTGTCTTTTTCCTAAGGAGAGCAACTGATACGTGGAAGTTGTTGACTGAGTTGAGTTGGAGCTTGGTTTCCATTTTTCTCTATGCTAGGTGTTTATGTACATGTTGAAGAGTTGCTACTGACGGTGTGTATGCCTGGGTGGGTGGCAGTTTGGGTATGCAACGTGGTGGTGGGTGGGTGGCAATTGTGTGTGTAATGTGCACGCAAGGCAACTAGAACATTTAATTTAGACATCGATGAATTGCATTGTCATGTTATCTAGATAATGGAAATGATATATGAGAATGTGTACTTCATATAAAAGACAATGTCCATTTCCTTTTAGTTTGATTTAGTTTTTCCTGTTTCTGGTAACCAATTTGCAGTATTTATGGAAGAAATTCTAGCATGGAATTTACGAGCTTGGATTTATGTCTTCACACATGATGGGGTTTTCTTCTTTTAAAGTTTGATTTTTGTCTTATACACATGGGGGTTGCATGATTCTTCTGAGGACACGTGGAGACTTTTATGTATTCTGATTGTTTTTTGAACCAAAATTTCGTGTGTGGCTGCTGTTCTTCTTACCAAGTTCATGATCCCATTTTTTCCAGTGAACTGGTGACTGAGACACTTGGATTTCTTAGTGCTATCGTTTTATGTTTTATCATATGCTGTTAGTTTGTACCTATGGTAATGAGTGAAGGAGCTGATGCTCTAATCATTTTCTTGTGCTATAGATTGGATTGGCCCTCTTCATGTTGTGCCTTTTTCTCTCCCCGCATGTTTCAGGGGACTGATGTTAATATAACCTCGTCAATAAGTGAGCAAGCCTGGAGCTAGCTTCTATATAAGTAATTAATGATAGGATGCTACGTTTCTGGCAGTTAGGTTCAAGCTTTGACGGAGATATGGACTATTTTGGTCTGTTTATATTCTGCAATGGTTATTGCTACACGTGTAATAGCTGCTATGCACACTTGTTAGACCATCGAGGTGATTTCTTTTAATCACTACTCTGTACACGGTAAATTTAAGTCAATGCAAAGTTAATTTTTTTTTCCTTATGAATCTGATATATCTTCATACTAGAGAGTGTTTCCAACGACACAATAGTAAAAATTAAGTCCCAATAAGTTAGTATATTGGTTAGAACAGAGTTTTAGAAAATATTAAGAATCAGTTTACAAATTATATAAGCCTTGCCAATACAGCCCTTATTATTCTTGTGAAACAAATTGTATTAAATGAATAAGACCCCACGTCAAATAATGTTTGGACACTTTTACGGCGACTAGTATGTTTAGTGCACAACCTTCAATCACTTTTAAGTATAGACTTACTAAAAAGCTTTATTATTAATGCAAAATTTGTTAATTATGAGGATATAGCTGTTCTTTTTTTTTTTTTTGGGTTATGAGGTCCCATACACAAAAGATGACATAACTTGGTCCATCAGAAGGTTGTAAAAGCTATATGATAGATATGTATTTGCCCTGGTTATGGTATGCAATTTGAATAAATAACTTTCAGTCAGTTGTTAAAGCATTTTATTTCTTCTTGAGCTCATGTTATTTGTTTGTTAGATCTATGGTTGTTTGTTTCAATAGAGACTGTTTTCAGGGATATAATAGTCAAAATTAAGTGTTAACTGGTCAGTCATTTATTAGGTGGAGTTTTACTAATATAAAACTAGTAATCCTGCTAAATCAATTAGCTTTCAAATTAACAATGCCATCCAAGATAATACTCGAGAATTTTGTTTCGTCAAATTTATGATCAGGATATGGTTTCTACAAGTTCTATTTTACGTTGGGAACATCACGTGATGATGTGTCGCGCAACGAAGCTATTGTTGCATTTTGTTTCTTTTTTCGCTTCGCTTGTTGTATAATGTAAAGATTTGTTCACGGTTTGCCCCTAGCATCTAACTGATTAATGGTGCAACAAAAAGGGCGGGCCTTTCTCGAGATTAGGGTGGTCAACTTGTCTACTGTCCATTATATGGCACTCTATAAGTTTTGGTAAAAGATGCATCTCTTATTGCCTCGTATTGAAAAGGTGGCTTCAGAAAGTGCTGCTTTTGGAACTTCTTGTCTCGTGCATGAGCTTGACTTCTGTGCTATATTTTGCTTTAGAAATTTAAGATATAGATGAATGGGATAAGACATTAACGGACGTGGGTGGTAACGATGATATAAAGACTTTGGATCTCACTGAATCAAGCTCTTTGCTGGTGGCAGTAGTTTTATAGGAATTTACATGCTTAGCCATACCTGAATGCTATCGGTTTAGCCCCCTTGCTCACATGTACAGGGTGTGTATATGTGTGGTATTGGGTTTGTTGGGAGGAAAGGGGGGGGTGGGGGGATCATGAGTACGTCGAGGTTTGATGGCATCAGTTTTCCTTTGATTGTACAAGTACTGGCCGTTGCTTGTATTTCTTTTAATGTCCTGCTTCTAAAACTGCTGCTTATTTTAGGTTTTTGTAATCCTGCATCTTTACTCTGGACACGCATCACTTCGTTTGCTACTATGGGGGACAGTGAAATGGTGGTTGCTCAAACATCTACTGTTATAGGGTATACATCTGTGGGTTATTCTTCCACTGATTATGGCTCTGCAGCTGGATCTAGTGAAGGATTAGCTCTTCCTGCTGCTGGATCTGGTGGAGAAATGGACGCTGCTGCTGCTCCTTCCGCCTCTGGAGACATGGCACATTCTACTGATATGACAGATGCAGCAAATGCCATGCGTCATGCTTCTAATGTAGGTGTTGGAAATGCGTATAATATAGATCTAAATGCGGAAGCAGAGGCTCCCACTACTACATCACAGGATATTAGCATTCAGAAGGCTTCCACCACTACATCACATGATACTAGCATACAGGAGGCTCCTACCACTGGCACGCACGATGCTATTGAGAATATTGCTAATTCTGCAAATGGAGCCGTGGGTGCATCCCAAGTTGCTGCTTTTGAGGCGTCACTAAATGGAAATCCTGACAATGCGGCAGGAACTATTGAACTAGCTGCTAGCGATAACGGGAGTACAGCAGATCATGTTCATGGTTCCGCAAGTGAGCACCACCTGTTGGATGGTTCTGGTATATCTTCTGTTATATCTGTTATTTTTTTCTATGCTTTCGTAAGTTTCGAGTTTGGAATTTTCAAAGCAAACGTAGTCGGCTACTAATTAATATGAGCAAAAAAATTTAATGAGTGGAAGTCTAATTATCTAATTGTGCCTCTGTGTGAATTACTTAGGCCACTTAATCTGCATCACTTAATGTGGGAACCACAAAGAGTGGAATTGGAGTTTACAGTATGAAGCATGTTGGTCCTGTGACATCTGTGACCAATATAAAGTAGTTCCACCCTTTTTGCCTTTCTAATGTAACAACAGAAGTCATGATCCTGGCACTGGACTAGCACAAAGGGTGGAATTGGAGTTTACACCTTGAAGCTTGTTGGTGCAGTGACATTATGTGACCACTCTAAAGTAGTTCCCCTTCTCTTTTACCCTTTCAATGTCAAGACAGAGTCACAGAGGTCATGCATGAGCCTTGCACTGGACCAAGAGTGTAGTAAAACTTTTCCTGATATTTCTTTCAAACTAATTTGAACTTCCAACACTAAAAGCCCAATGCAGATTATGGAGAGTATACTTTACAGTCTATACGATGAAATTAGTTACATTTTGCCGTGATTATAATTTTATATCTTCTATAAAATGTCTATAGTTTGAGACGTTTATATCGGTAGCCTTGATCCCGTTGTATTGATATGAATCAGTGTCCGGTTTCTTTTTTTTTCTTTTGCTTTATCGCTAGTAATGTTAGCTAACAGTCACTGGTGGGTTATCATTCTTACTTCCTCCAGTTCTTTGTCGATTCATTTTACATTGCAGTCATAGTAAAATTACCCAACTGTAAGTATTTGTGTTTTTTTGGCTGTTAGTTGCTCTGTTTCTAAATCTATATACGTCGCTTTCACTCTATGCCCAAATCTTATTTTCGCTGCTTAGGATCTTGATTTTCTATTTGATGTTTGTGAAAGCATGCCGTGTGTATGGTTTCAGACTTTTCATTTTTTAACACTTCTATTGACAGCACTCTCTGTTGAAGAAGAGCGTCTGTGGAACATAGTTAGAGCAAATTCTTTGGATTTCAGTGCTTGGACTGCCCTTATAGAAGAAACAGAGAGAGTGGCAGAGGTATGAATAAAGGACATTTTAGTCATGTAATCTATTTTAGTTGCCAATTTATTGCTAGATTTTCATGTCTTTGTTGGCTGCTTCTCAGGCTTTGTTTGTAAAAGTTATTTACATAACGTGACATACTAGAGCCGAAGCAGGGAGGGGAGGAAAGAGAGGATGAATAAGATTGTAAGATAAGTATAATGCAAAAAGTTAACTAGATTTATTTGGAAGAATAGGTGGGAAGATTACTTCTTAAAGTGCCCAACAGTGTAAAAGATATTATGATATGACTATTCAGGTGTATGGCAAGATGTGTTTATCGTCAAATAAGGGAGATCCTATGGTGTATGTGATGTTCTATTTAGGCCAAATTTGTCTGCACTTTAGAATTACTGAAATATACTCAAACAGGATGGCATGAGCGCATTAAGCATTTCATGTTTTCTGTTTCATTTTCCATGTAGTGGAGAGGTGAAGTACTTACACAAATCATAAGATCGGGATAGCTCAAAAAATCATTGGATGATGATCTACTTAGACTAGGCCCACTGGGCCATAGGCGTAGTCGTATAATGTAGTTGGTAAAGAGGTTCTAAAGTGGTCAAAATGATGTCTTTTGGTATGGAAAAGTACAAGGGTATGTTGGGAGCACTTCTATTGACGGACTTCTTCTCATCTTTCGTACTCATTATTTTTATTAAATGATATCTATTATGCAGGATTAATAAGAATTGTGGAATATCTCTGTATTGTAAGTTATTCTCCCCGAAACTGAACGCCTGTTTCGTGTCTAAGTTGCAGAACAATGTTTTGAAGATTCGAAAAATTTATGATGCCTTTTTGGCCGAGTTTCCTCTGTGCTATGGTTATTGGAAAAAGTATGCGGATCACGAGGCACGTCTAGGTTCTGTTGACAAAGTTGTGGAAGTCTATGAACGAGCAGTACAAGGAGTAACCTATTCTGTGGATATGTGGTTGCACTATTGTGTATTTGCCATAAGCACTTACGGAGACCCTGACACCGTTCGAAGGTAATTGCCGTTGTTGATTTAGGGTAATTACAGCTTCTGCTCGGGAGTATATCATTGCATGATTTTTCGTTCCTTTCTAACCGTATTTCAGTATGGCTGCAACGGCAACTCAACACGTATTTGGCGTAAAGGTTTGTTGGGAATGCACACAGATTCAGCATTCCTACGTGCAAACCCTGATTTCTAGGCTACTATAATTGGTAGCTGGTTGTATTTCTGTAGGGTTTGAATTCTTTTTATGGCCTCATCATCGCCATTTTGTTCTCATCTCTCCTTAGGGCTGTGTATTAGTCCATGTAGTTCTCCATGAATTTTTAACCCTGACCCATTGAGGTGCATCAATAAACAAATTGCCGCTGAGAAGATCTCGTCCAGTTAATGGCTAAGATGGCCTCTATCACTGCTCCCTTTCTCGGACATTGTAAGATTATTTTTCAGGAAGGTAAATGCAGTGTATTTGTGACTAAATTTGGAAGTGCCATATGGCTTTTGAGTGAATTGCTTCTCCTTTGAGATTAAGTCAGCTACCTTGCATTATAGACGTGGTTGCGATGGCCAAGTCTATGTTTCAATGTTGGTACAACTGTAATTTATTTTTCGTGGTGCTTCAGGCTATTTGAACGAGGATTGGCTTATGTTGGGACAGATTACCTTTCTTTTCCACTGTGGGATAAATACATCGAATATGAGTTCTCTCAGCAGGAATGGTCCCGTCTTGCCATGATTTACACACAGATATTGGAGAATCCTAATCAACAGCTGGATCGCTATTTTAACAGGTGATTCCCCTTTCTTGAAAGTCCACTTACATCTTTTCAGCTTGTGTTTTGACTATAACGATCTCATGCTGCTTCGTTTTGTATTCTAGTTAGTGCTTGATGGGGTTGGTAATGTCCGGCAACTACGAGGCTAGCTCAGGCAAGTTGTTGAAGCAGGCCTCCAGAATGGGTAGTTTGAAGGCAGCCTAAGAAAGCCTCGTAGTTGCTCTTCCAAATATGTTAAGCAAATATGTAAAACGCATGCTTATCCAATATACTCTAGTTACATAACGATGTGCAATTCTACTCAAAACTTGTGCTACAATCTGCAACATATAAAGGTTAGTCACAAACCATATAAAGGTCAGGGAGACAAACCTAATGGTAAGATGTGTACGTGGATCACCAATGGCGTACCTTGTTAAATAGAAATAGGCAGAGATGATATAAACAAGGCCAAGTAATGCACGCTTTGTGGGTGCCACAATCATTATCTTGAACTACACAATATGGTTTTGATGTAGCAAAGGAAATAGAGGAATGATTTTGATGCAGCAAAGAAATGAGAGACTAAAAAGGCGGATTTGTATCACCCTCCCACAGGGGATCTGCTGACGTGCAGGACATTCTATGTAACCTCGCAAGGGATCCTCTGGTCCGCAGACCCTTTGCTTCTTCCTCGAAGGAATTGGCGTGCCCTCAGGCTTAGAAGATAAAAGAATGCGACTTTCTTCCAATAACTTTCAAATTCTGAATCATTTATTTATTTTTTTGAAATAACAGGGATCACATTGATGCATAGTGTTGCTGACATGGACAACAAAAAACCCTTGAAATGCTATAATGCTAAAATACTGTGTGAATTCCCAATTACTGGCCATTGTAGATCAAAATACCAATTTTCCACTAGTAAAATCCCATACAACGTGTTCTGTCATGCTATGGATAGCTAAGACAGTTAAAATCTCTAGGCTGATAAAATACTAAAGTACTCTAGTGATTTCCCAATTGTTATTAATAGGACATTAAAATCCCTATTTCCTAAGAATAAAGTCCCTTAGAAATTTTAGTGCAACTCTGATTGTGCAAGCATCTCTCATAAGTTTTGTTGATATTGCTGCGAGAATATTGATTATGAACCACAACATGGAATAATGACTTGCAAGACGGAAAAAGAGTGATAGCTAGGTGGGGATTCGGCTGGCGAATTCTCCGATGCAAGATAGAACTCTGAATAAGCTAGAAAGACGGTGGTGTTTGTGTGTGAATAATGAATAGTTGTTTACACGGGAGGATACCATTTGTTTAGGCATAAGTATCAGAATTTTATTAGACTTAGGAGTGATGGCTGGGTTTGTACCTTATCCTTTACCCTAACTCTTAGATAAAGTAGTTACCAATCCTGGGGTTGACCTAGGTTAAACTGTAATGCCAGATGTTGAATGATTGGTATATAATATTTAGCTATGTCAGTTGATATAAGCTTTCTGCTTCATTTTTGCTATGTTGGTGTTAAACACCAGGGTTTATGATGCCACCAGATCCCTGTTTGTTGTCCTTAAATCTAGCCATTTGCAGAAACTTTGCTGCAGTTCAACTCCAAATATATTTGCTATGTTGGAGTTAAACACCAGGGTTTATGATGCCACCGAGATCCTCTGTTCGTTGTCCTTAAATCTAGCCATTTGAAGAAACTTTGCTGCAGTTCAACTCCAAATATACATTAGTAAGCGATAGGATAGGAGACTATAAGGCAAAATAAATTGGAATTGTCATGCATTGAATTTGTCACCTGCTACTTCTTTGACTTTCATCACCGTCCTAGTGTCAGATTTCGTGTGTTATGAGACTGTACAACTAAAGTACGTTATTGTCGAAATAGCAATTTATGCCTGTTTTCCCTGATGGATTGAACCATGAAATAGCTATCTCTCTCTCTAGTATCCTTCAGGAAAACTTGACTGTTTGCATAATTGATCTAATAAAAACAACGCTGGTGGTGCTTCTTGGTGCAAGGTTTAACAAGAGAATGTAATTATGAATGTGGAATGTGAGAGTCTCCAATTATTAGACCATCCACTTATCTTTTCAGTGGATGGTAGGCTGAACTATCAAACCTACTGCAGCTAAAAAGATGAGCGGATGGGCTTGCAACTTGCAAGTATATTTAACAGTCTGTCCTGAGGGAGATCCTTGTCTCTCCAAGCGCTGATTGGGATAGAGAGAAAGGGAAAGGTAGATTAGTTGTCTTGTCTAAACGTAGACTTAAGGAGGGTGCAAAAGTAGAGATAACGAACTGTTAGCATCGGAAAGTTCAGGTGGACATTAACTCCTAAGCGCGTTCTCATAGTTGATCACGCTTTCTCACAAGTACAATACAATGAGCTGGAACGAGAATATGGAGTGTTGAGTTTGCATATACTTGCTGATATCGTGAAGCCATTGAACACACTATCAAGGCAAAAGTGGTACCAAATTACATGGAGAACACACAGCAGACATTTTAGCTTCTTATTAGGTAATATGTTCAGTTGGGGGTCGAGTAATACCTTCTCTCTTGTCACTTTGAATTGTGGTGGTTGAAGTGATATTGGATTCCACTCACATAAAACTACCTTGATGAGGTACAGCCAGCTCTCTGGTGCTTCTTGCTGTACTGCTGCTATGTTCACACTGAACTTTTGATGTAATTGTTACGGACCAAGGAACATGTCATGCATTTCTAAACCATTGTGTTGTAGCTGTTCTTGCTTTATCTCAAGGTTTTCTTATGGTATTCTTGTTGGCATCCTTATTGCAGTTTTAGGGAACTAGTTGCAAGCCGGCCTTTATCAGAGTTGAGGACAGCTGAGGAAGTTAGGCTCTAGCTGGTGCTCAAGATCTTGAGGGAGAGGTTCATCCTAATTCTGTGGAGCAGCCTCCTAAACCTGTAAGTGCAGGCTTAACAGAAGCTGAGGAGTTGGAGAAGTATATGGCCATTAGAGAAGAGTTGTATAAGAAAGCCAAAGAGTTCGATTCTAAGATCATTGGTTTTGAAACAGCTATCAGGAGGCCTTACTTCCATGTGAGACCCCTCAGTGTTGCTGAGCTTGAAAATTGGCATAATTATCTCAATTTTATAGAAGGTGAAGGTGACTTAAACAAGGTACTTTTAGTTATTACAGTATGGTCATATTTGTTTTTTCCTTGGTTTGTACCTTTTGTTGCCCTTTGTATACATTGACTTACAGTTAAGTAATATCTGCCGCATCATATGCTTTATTGGCTAAACCGTTGGATGAAGCCTCTTTTAAAACGGGATATTGAACTTGGACCAAAGCATGGGCCTTCCATTTGGTTTCTATAAGGCTAAGTACTTCAAACCCCTCATTTGTGAGTCGACATTCTGGGTTCATGATGCGTTTGTATGGTAAATTTTTTTGTTTTAAAATTCAAATGTTATGCATGCAGGTGTGTTCTTATCTTCCTAACCATCTGTCTATCAGGCAAGGAGGGTCCCTCCTTTCGTATTTGAGGGGCCTCCTGTTCCACCAACGGAGTATTTCTAATGCGTTTCTCCTAAGCCCTCTTTGTTTTGTATTTCTTCTCAAGTTTTGCTAGAACCAGAGTTGGTTCTTTTTCATGTATGATGTTCTTTGCAAATCAGGTTGTCAAGCTATATGAGAGATGCCTAATTGCGTGCGCCAATTATCCGGAGTACTGGATACGCTATGTCTTATTCATGGAAGCTAGTGGAAGTATGGATCTTGCTGAAAATGCACTGGCCCGTGCCAGTCAAGTTTTCGTCAAGGTATGTTTCTTCGATCTTGTCGATTCTAGTGTTTTTTACTCTACTAAGTGGCCAACTTTGGTAAAGATGAGATAACTACAGCGCTAACTCCTGAACACCACACTATTCGACTGTCTGTTTCCTTCTCTCCCAGAAATTTGATACTCAAGCATGTGCATATGGGATGTGTCGGGGACAGTTTGAAAAAGAATTTGTTGCGGGATAAGTCTCATTTCATTTTAGAGTTGCTCTCAGATCAATGACCCATGTAAATTGTTACGCATGATGGTTAAAATCTGAGCACAGTTAAATCATTGAACCAGATTCCTTTGCAATGTTCTTGTTTCTATCTGTATCTGAATTGTGGTCATGCCTGCAGAGGCAACCAGAGATTCACCTTTTTGCTGCTCGATTTAGAGAGCACAATGGGGATGTTTCAGGAGCTCGGGCTGCCTATCAACTTGTGCATACTGAAATTTCACCGGGTCTTTTGGAAGCAATTATCAAGCACGCGAACATGGAACATCGTCTAGTAAGACATTTTATTAATCTGTTTCAAGATTCTGGATAGCGATAACGACATGCCTGTTCAAGTTGGTTCTTTTTCTTTTAATTCTGCAGGGCAATCTGGATGATGCTTGTTCGTTATATGAACAAGCCATTGCTATTGAAAAAGGAAAAGAACATTCACAGACCTTGCCGCGGTTGTTTGCTCAGTATTCCCGATTTTTATTCTTGGTATGTCTTGTTGCTACGTTCTTATGGATTTTTTACTCTGTCCTCACCGTGTTATTGAAGAAACTAAAGCTAAAATGTTAAGAATCAAATTGTCTTTGAACAACAAAAAGAATAGAAGATGAAGAACTCTCCCAACTCAATAATAAAAGTGAAAATATTAGAGACTAAGAAGGTTCTACCTTTTTTTGGGATAAGAGGCATTAATATGCTTTCAAGCAAGGGTAAGCCTTGATCTACCTAAGGAGTATGGACTTATGATTTGATCGGTTAGGGCTTGAGAATACATAACTTGTGCTTCTGACTGACTCAATCAGCCTGATTTGTCTGCGTTCATGTGGAACTTATCACGAGTACTTGAGAAGCGGTTCTGGCTCTGATTGTTTGAATCGTATTTTTCCGGTTGTGTTTTTGACTTTCAGAATTTGTTTCTTAGTTTATGGATACAACCTTATGGTGTTTTAAGACCTGGACTGGGCCAACGGGTCCAATTGCCGGAACCATCAATTGGCTCAATTCCCGGTCTGGCTGTATAAAAAAGCGCTTATGAAAAAGACCCAGGGAAAACTGTTCAGAATTTGAATAAATCGGTGAATTGTCTGACCCGTAGCAATTCTTCAAGCGATTCTTCAAGTTCTAATCGCTGAAGTTGAGATGGAACACTTCTTCCTTTTTACCAAGACGGTTACAGCCTTGGAAAACCAACAAAGACCATCTATTACCCCTCTCGTGTTAGATAAGCATCTATTTTCAAACTCTCCCATGTATACATGTAATGCTTTTATATTTGATGGGAATAATGCTTCATTTTAGTATATAATGCACTTAATGCCCTTTCATTTTCTAAGTGCACTGAATTGTCATTATTAATTGCTTAGACATTTATTACTTGAATAATATTATTTATTTTTAATTATGATGTCACTTTTTGACTGTGGGTTGACCCAGCGGTAGAACCATTGACCCTTAGCCCGGTAATTTTCTTGTTCGATCAACAGTCCTTTTTTTATATCATTGCTTACAAGAAGTTTTATGGAGGTCGAATTTTTGGGAGTTTTATATGGTGGTTTGTCGATAGAGGATCTTGGCTAGCATTTGTTGGATTGTGCACAGTTTTTTGAAAATGGAGTGGGAAGAACTGAACTATTGTCCCTTATAGTGAAGTCTTGTGTCCTTGTTGGTTTGTGTTACTCTATCCTATGTGCTTATTAGTTAATGGGTGAGTAAAGATGAAAACTACTGTATCTCCTGTTGGGAAACCTTGTTATGCTTTATGTTTAAGATGTATAGCTCAAATTTGATAGCAATTCAACTTATCACATCTTGTAATGACCTTGCCATACAATTGAATACTAGGTCACTGGAAAGATAGAAAAAGCAAGGGAAATTCTTGATCAGATGCTCGAGAATAACCAACTGTCCAAACCACTACTGGAGGTTATCTCTCTCTCTGATTTTTGTGCTGTTTCACTTCAAGGTTCTGAGTTTAGTGCTCACAAGATGCAATCTTGTAATTATTTTGCAGGCTTTGATCCATTTAGAATCCGTTCAGTGGCTTCCAAAACGGATCGAGTATTTGGATTCGTTGGTTGAAAAATTTATCTCTCCCTCTCCTGATAATGCTAATGCAGCAAGCATAATTGAGAAAGAAGACCTCTCTAGCATTTTCTTGGAGGTGATGCTATGTTAATTTTGCTTTATTAATAGTCGTAATTCTACAATTGCCTAACACCTTGAGTTCAACTGATTATGAAGTCTGCATGAATTTCCTGTCCAGATTTGGTTGTCCACACCATTGATGACAGCTGTTTTTACTTCATCTTTTTCAACAATTTTAATGTCCTTGTATTTGGTTGGTCTCTTTTAATGTTGTGCTAATGGTGGTTTTTTGCAGTTTCTGGATTATTTTGGGGATCCAAAGTCTATCAAGAAGGCTGATAATCGGCATGCCAAGCTTTTCTTACACCACAAGAGTGCATCTGAGTCCAGGAAGCGTCATGCGGAGGATGCTTTAGTTTCCGAAAGAGCACGGCTAGCAAGAACAGGAGGTGTTTCATCTGCCCCATCAGTGATGGGTGCTTACCCAACAGCTCAAAACCAATGGACAGTCCAGCCTCAAGCTTGGCCACAAGCCGCACAAGCCCAAGGACAACAGTGGAACTCTGGTTATACCCAACAGGTAATTTGATGTTTCTGGAGTATATTGTTCATCGCAATCAATCAGAAAAAATCTTTGAGGTTTATATGCAAATTTATTAGTTTTAAAATGTATTAAATACCACTTAGCTCTGGGTTCTTAGGCTGTGTTTGGTGGTCTAGGGTGGGACTGGTTATCCGAGTGGTCTATCGCCGGTTTTTTGGACACAAATAAGAACCGAGGACAGGTTACATCTCACTCGAGTGGGTAAATTCCATCCCCAGGGTGTGGGTGGTTTGTATAGAAATAATCCCTTGGGATGTAATAAAGAGAAAAAAAGCCATCCGGGATCCCTCCCCCCTGCCTAGCGATCCTCTACAACCCACCACCACCACCTGCCATCTAACACTTCTCCACAACCGCCCACCACATCCACCGTCCACCACCACGCCTCCCGACCTACCACCACCTCCTCCGCCCACTGCCACTACTGTCCACCATGTCTCCCTACCCACCACCCACCATCACGACTCCACAACTCACAACAACCACCACCGCCCACCACAACCACCGTCCAACACACACCAACCCACCACTCTGCCCACCATATTTTCTGCATATATCTCCTGCAAAATCCATCACCACCACCATTGTGCTCCTCCATCGAAACTGCCATCATCCTCTCCATCTTTTCTTGTCAAGTAAAGACCCTCCCCCACTCTGCCAAACAGCCATCCACCATTTTGTCGATCTCCAAGCTGTGGTATCAATTGGTATTAACTTCAAAATTGCCATCATTGTGAATGGGTGAATCGGTTCAGATCACTTTCTAGGTTTGGTGTACAACCGTGACAGTTTCTAGTTTATATCAATTTCTTTCCTGTTACTTAATTTTGAAAAACAAATATATTCACCAAACTCCAAGTTCTTGTCCTGGCTTGTACCAAAAATTGGATTGAATTACTGATCCGCCCTAATCCCACAGGCTGTAGATTGGCATCTTCCACCTTATCCTATCCAATCCCCACATCCTATCCCGCCAACCAAACACTCCTCAATGCCTCGCTTAAACTCTTTTGGTTTATATGCTGACCATGAAGACCTGAATTTTGACTTCCAATAAAGTATCTTAATTTACAATTCTAGAGCTTTTGGGGCTTAACATATATACCCTTTGTTTTCCAAGTCACCATCTTTCTGAATAACAAGTTTGATCGATTCTGCTTTTGTTTCAAGCATCCATTTGCGGGTAGGGTCTAATTAGTCAACAAACTAAAGTACTGGGTCAAGATGGTCACTAAGTAAACTAGAGGGTTCAGCTAAAGTATAGGGGCGAATCCCAGTGTTTAAATCATTTTTAGTCCTTCCCAAAACTATGTGAATTGTCTCTCGTTAGAAGGGAGATTATTGCATATTATTTGTTTCTCCTGTAGCGTGTAACTTAATTGCTTCCTTTAATCTTATTGTCATCTTGACATGGATACATGATATTCTTTCTGTACTTTAGGCTGCTTATGGCACCTATGGGAGTTATGGAACCAGCTACACACAGCCATCAGTACAAGCATCTGTGCCCCAAACTGTTGCTTATGGTGCTTATCCACCTGCATATTCGGCGCAGGTACCTTTTTCTCTTTTGTTTAGAGCTGTTGATCGATTCCCTTTCCTATATATTCCAAGATTGATTTTGCGTAGCGTAATCTTCACCGCTTTCACTTGAATAATGTGCATGTGGTTTCCATCTATATCTTCTCCTGGTAACAGTTTCCATTATATTTGATTCTGTTGACCGCTTTCACTTGAATAATGTGCATAAATTGATTCTCTTTCCTGAACCTGGAATTTGTTTCTGCCTTCTCGTTCATTAGTTCTGCATTCTGCTTGAAAGATGGATTCCTTTTGGGTGGTTGTGGTTCTGGTTGGGGAGAGACGGATATTGTAGCAAGATATACTGCTTGCATACATCATATCCTAATCCTAGCATGTTTTTCAGCAGGCCTTTCCTCAGCAAGGTCAAGCATACGTGCAACCAAGTGCAGCAGCAGCTGTGACGCCAGGACAGCAACCTACTGCTGTCCCCCAAACGTATTATGGCAGCTACTATTGATCCAATTTTTATTCCAAAACTGTTCTGGCAAGGGTTTCTTACATATTCTCTGTTGGCTGAGTTTGAGCTAATATATGGGGGTTTTTGGGCGCGACGTTGGTGAAGCTGACAGCACTAAGATAGCAAAGTGACAGTACCGTTGTGTAAAAAAAATTTCACTTGCATTTTGCATTTAGCTTTGTAGAATTTTTTAAACCTTGATTTATCTTCTTGTTATTTCATTTCTTTTTATGTTGGCCTAGCATGATTAAGGACAATCACTTTTAAGTCGGGGCCTCAGAACCAGTCCCAGTCAATTTACGCCCAATATCACACAACCGGAGTCTGAGTAGGCCTCAGGAAGCTTGCGGTAAAATTTATAATGTTTTCTTGTGCCCCTTAAGAGGGATTAGCTACAATCTCCAAAAACTAATTTAATTACGTGGTAAGTTTAAGGCAAGTTTGAGATTGATTTTTACGACCCTATCATAAATCAAAATTAATGTTCGACAAACAGCTTAAAAGCTATTAAAATTTGTTTCATTCAAAATTGCTGATTTAATTATCGGGTTAGATTTAAAGGATGTTTGAGTTGATTTATGACATGATTCAAGGATCTGAATTTAAATCTAAGTTATAAATAGTTTGACGTTTGAGCTTAAAAGCTTATTAAAATTTGATTAGATCATAACCCAAGAAAATGAGGGTTTTCAATTGGTCACTATTTGAATAATTTTATTATCAAAATAGAAACGCAAAAAAATATCTTTAGTTACAAAGACCTTAATGAAAATTAATTCGAAATGTAAATTTTTTGTTATTGCCACGTTAAAGGTCCGTTTACTCCTTTTTGTCCAAAAATTATTCATTGCTTAGCATTAATTTTACAAAAAAAATTCAAAATAGTTAATTTTAAAAGTTGCCAGAAAGGTAAAGTCAGTGAGAGTGCCACTGGGTAGTAAGTACTACGTAAGATTACCTTCAGCTTCCAAAATTACTTGCAGTGGTAAGAAAAAGAGCGAGCAATTTCTTACTGCCATGACAGAAGAAGTACTAATCTGGTAAATCTTACCACTTTCACTTGGATCATCTGGCTTCGCGTGAGTACGGTCAGCACATCACGTGGATCACCCCCCCGCAACCCAATCTCCACCATCCACGTATTCGACTCCCAAAATCACAACCCCTCCCATAAGCACCCAGTTCTCGTATCTCCACGGGTCCCTCAGCCAACGGCCCTGATTCCGCCAGAAGTAAACCTCTCAGATCAAAGAAACCCCCTTTTCAAAAGCCACTCCCACAAAGCGCCCTCCCCCCCCCCCCCCCCCACCCCCCTCTCTCCTCCAGGATCTATCTAAAGCTCTCTCTCTAAAACCTCGCAAATCTCCCTTTCTTCTTACATCTCTCGGTCTCTCCCGATTTTCCTCGCCTCTTCTCTCTCTAAAACCGCGTCCCGTTTCTTCACATTTTCTCTCTAAAAATTGAACAGGATAAACATCTAAACTTAAACAATTACTGCAACAGGAGCATAAATACGGCAAAAACCCTAGGGGGCTTCGGAGTTCGTTCCGCGTGACGATCGATAATCCGTTGACGACGCTCTTGTGGAGAGCGAGAAATGGCGAGTTCGTATCCCGCTCCAGTCAGTGCCCTCCAGGTGATTTTTACCGGAATATTAAGAGGAAAGCGTTCATTTGTTGGAGTTCGCGTTTTTTTTTTCCTTCTGTTCTGATTTTTGTTGATTTTTTTCCCCTAGGTTGGCTCGTACTTTGTGCAGCAGTACTACCAGGTTCTTCAGCAGCAGCCGGATTACGTTCATCAGTTTTACACCGATGCCAGCACGATGATTCGGATTGACGGCGAATCGAGCCAAACGGCGACGGCTGTTCTTGTAATGTTCTAGACTGTAATTTGAATTTGTTTGTAAAGTTTTAGATTCTTGATGCTTATTAATATTGGTGTTAAATATGATTGATTAATCGATTGACATTCTGCTTTGCTTTCGAGGTTGGGAAATGTGTGACTAGATTTGTTTAAACTGGCTTAGGCGGGATAAGATATGGCCTTATAAAACCGCTCTGACTTGTTGTTGCGTTTGGCAGATTAGATAGGGCTTTGGACATGTATTAGGGGAATTCAGTTCGAAGTTGTTACAAATATTATCTCATAGACTTGCCTGTTTGAGGCCCAACTTTGATGATAGTATTGACACACACTGAGTGGAACTTACCGTTATGCTTTATTTCTTGATTGTTTTGCTTGGCAACAAGAACTAAGGCGATCTAGATCCTCTGTATTATGTGTATATGGTGCTTGTTCTCAGAATTTTGGATTACTGCTTCTTAATTCAAATAAATTGCAGCTAGAAGTCATACGCACTAGATGGAACTTATAAATTACTTATTCATGTGCATGATTCGTCTTTCATTCCGAAGTTATGATGTCAGGGATTCAAACATCCAGCAGACCCAGGGAACTGTAGAATTGAACTTCATAATGTTTCTCGCTCTATTTTCTTGCTTTGTTTGTCAGATGTGTTGGCTGGAGTGAATGGTAGAAATCGCTGCCTGTTATTCTGGTTTTGTAATACTTTGTGCTTGTGTTTGTCATGACTGTCTCTTTCTCTATCCCCATAGTGCAGCAGGTCAAAGGTTAATGCACGGTACCAGCTTCAGACCTTACTTGGATCCTTTCAATCTCAATTAGTCGCATCAAGCTAAAAGGAGAAATGATGTTTTTTATTTAGATGCTTTTGCCATCTCTAAACATCTTATACGGACTTAGAGCATCAGACACTCTAATGTTTGGAGCGGGATCTGAGGCATATTATTAGGTGCAATTGTTAAGGAGCACGTGTTTTAGGAGAGGAAAGGTTTAAGTCACTCCAAAGTTTATTATTGGAATGAAACGTGGTACTTTAGTTGATGCTATGATGCCTTGTTCAGTTTTATGCAGTAATTTGTGTGTTTTTTCAGTCAGAAACGCATGGTTATGAAAATCTTCAGCTACGAATGCAAATTTCTTGTTAGGCTTTATTTTGTGATTCTTTTGCTGTGTTTGCATGACTCTGCACGATCAGGCTCACCTCTATCAGATTTCTTGATATTTTATGTTGATCAGAAGGATGTCTAAGCTAGAAGTAAAAAGTGAATGTTTTTGTACTTCCTCTGCAGCAAACGCATACGCTTATTATGTCGCTGCATTATACCGGCATTGAGATCAAGACAATAAATTCTCTGGAATCTTGGAGTGGAGGTATTTTAGTGGTGGTTTCTGGTACTGTTAAATCCAAGGATTTCAATGGCTGGAGGAATTTCGTGGAGACGTTTCTCCTTGCACCTCAAGAGAAGGGTTATTTTGTCCTGAATGATATCTTCCACTTTGTGAGTGAGGAAGTCATCCAGCAGCATCAAACGCCCACGTTGGGGGAAAACAGAGTCAATTACGAACCAACTGCTTCTAGTCCTCTTCCTGACTCGCCAGGTATCTTGGCTATATGCCATATGCCTTTAGTAAAAGTATATTCCATTTTATGCTTTACATTTCTTAATTGAACGCAATGGTAGTATGAGCAACATCTCCCTAATTGATTATCTTTATATTTAACAGATCTAGCAGTTTTCCAACCCACTCACTTCTTTCCTGTTTGCCATCGTCGGTAAATCTTATAGGAACTTGGAAACTACTTGATCTTGTATTGTTGGATGATGAAGTTTGAATTGTTTAAATGGCACTGGTCAAACGTAGTATTTTTCTATTCATTTTCTTAGTTCTCCAGATTAGGAAATCTTTTTGGTGCGTCCCTTTGGTCTATTAGCAAGTCAAGAACGAACTGTCTTTCTTTACATTCCTGATTGCTAGTTTTAAAATGGCAGTTCACAACTACTCCTTAGAGGTGGAAGCTAGTGAACATTTAAATTCAGTTCATATAGAAGGAGATGATCAGGTTGATGAATATGAGCATGTTAATCAATATGATCATGCCAATGAGTATGCTTACCAAGAGCAGCAGCAGGAGGAGGAGGAGTATCATGTGACTGATTACGTGGAGGAGGAAGCTCCTTCAGCAGACCCATCTGCTTTGCTTCAAAGTACAGTGGAAGCGGAGCAAGAACCTCTATCTGCTGTGGAGGAACCTATTGAAGAGCCTCAGAAATTTACCTATGCCTCTATAGTACGTACTCTTACATAAGTTCTACGTGCAAAGAAATGTGCATGTGCATTCGTATGACACCTGATCTGTTTCATTTATTGCATGGTTATGCCATGGTGATAAATCTTCATTTGGAACTTTAGGTGGACCACATTATCATAACAGGGTTCCTACGCATTGCAACTTGATTATACGTGACCTTATAGTTGACAGTTAGTTCAGGTACTTGTGCATGCAGTACATGATGGTAGGTTTGGATTATGTTTCGCTGTTCAAATAAGGGACATAGGAATTATTTTTCAGGTATTCAATAGATATTCAATAGTTCAGGTACTTGTGCATGCAGTACATGATGGTAGGTTTGGATTATGTTTCGCTGTTCGAGTAAGGGACATAGGAATTATTTTTCAGGTATCCAATAGGTTAGTTTTTCAATTGGCCTACTTGATATGGATTTTGCAACGTGAGTTTATGGTGGAAGCGACTTTATTCCCATGTCTAGGAGGAAGTAAAAAAGATTAGCTACGTAACTTTGTTGATGTCGTAATAGTTGAGGATCAAATGTCTACAACACCTGGACATTGTCATTTGTGAAGTAAGTTGTGTTTCACACCTGCATGTGCAGATTCGTATGATATTAGATGGACGTGGAAGAATTTGTTTCGTGCTAACTTTTGTTTGAGGTTAGACTGATTATCTATTTAAACTTGTCTGAAGTTGGGCTGACAAATTTTTTCCCTTCCTTTTGGGTTCCATGTATATGTTGATAGTTGCGTGCTTCCAAAGGAAAATCTGCGCCATCAGTTGCTACCAAGTCATTTGTTAGTAAGAGCATACCACCTGCTTCAGAATGGCACCAGCCCCCACAGCCCACAGTTCAGCCATCAAATCCTGCGTTGTCATATTTGCCTGATTCTAGTTTGGAGGTGTCCGAGGAAGCATTATCACAAAGAGAAGGTGCACCCCGATGTCTGCTAATAATTTGCCTAAGTATAGCTTTTTACGTCTGTCTAAATTGAGGAACAAGAATATTGTGCCTTCAGTTTTACTGTGTCAAGCCAATTTGCCTTTATATTTATTCTGCTACTGCTGATTTTCATGGAAAACCTTTTATCTGCACTGTTTTCAAGGATACAGATGTAGTAGTGACATTAATACATATCTTGTCATTTCAGTTGCTCAGACACCAAAATTACTTCTGAGGCTTCCATTTGCAAAATTAACGAGCTTGTTGATTTAAGGTTTTTTGTGGTCATGGATCTCTTTGAGGGCTCCCTACTAATTGGGGTGTGGTGAGAAGTGAGTTAAGTGCCTCTGTAAGAATATCAGAGTAATGATGGTGATATGCTTTGGTTGGTCAAACTTATGAACTTTGCATCTTCCTCATATTAGATATCTACTTGTCATTCGTAAATTTTTAGTCAATGATCATCTCTAGAATACAAGCATCTGCTATTATCTTTATAAAAGAGTAAGAAATAATTAGGTGATATCTATCTCTGCTATGTTATAGTGCCGACACCCCATTAATTGTTTGATATGGAGTTGGTGAGTTTAATATAGTGAATGACATGTGGCACTTTAAGTAACTACCCATAAGCCTTTCTCTGATATGTATAACGCTGACACCCCACTAATTGTTTGATATGGAGGTGGTTTGGGTGCAATATACTGAATGACATGTAGCACTTTGAGTAACTACCTATAAGCCATGTTTGGCTTTCTTAACTTATGTATGCCTCCATCTCCTTGTCTGCCATAGTGTTGATCTTCATCTTTCACTCTTTCAGGAGAATCAAAATCTGTCTACGTGAGGAATCTGCCCTCTACTGTGTCGACTCTTGACATCCTGCAAGAGTTTAAGAACTTTGGGACGATCAAGCATGATGGCGTGTTCTTAAGGAGTCGAAAGGTTGATAGCATGCTTTTGTTCATTAACCATATTGCTTAGCTTATTAATAGGGAGGAAACTAA
Source organism: Escallonia herrerae (assembly GCA_033070095.1). Classification (NCBI taxonomy): domain Eukaryota; kingdom Viridiplantae; phylum Streptophyta; class Magnoliopsida; order Escalloniales; family Escalloniaceae; genus Escallonia; species Escallonia herrerae. The sequence continues at coordinate 6,563 of JAVXUP010001463.1, read as the reverse complement.
TGTGAATTCTTTTGTGCAGGATATTGGTGTCTGCTATGCCTTTGTCGAGTTTGAAGACGTTGAGAGTGTACAAAATGCAATCAAGGTTTGAGCTTTTATTTTGTTTAGGACACCTTTTCTTTTTCGTTGTCAGATGATGCATAATGTTCTCGATGGTGGTCATTCCAGGATGTGTTATGTGATCGTTGTGGAACTTTCTATCAGCTTATTTTTCTGAATGTTACAAATTTAATCAACTAGTTTAGGTTTGCTTCTTTGCTGAAACTGAGGGGAATATGACGAAGTTATTCTCTTCTCCTGTTGTAATTGACATGTAGGCTTCTTTTTTGAGTGTGTGTGAAATCTTTGTAAGCATGTATTGATGGTGTGACGTCTTTATTTCTTATCAGCTGTGGTAAGACTTGATTTAATCCCATTCACCTTTTTCTTTGGCTTTCTTAGGCATCTCCAATACAGTTGGTTGGAAGGCAAGTTTACATTGAGGAGAGGAGAGCAAACAGCAGCAGCACTTTACGAGGAGGAAGTATGTCTGTCAAGCTTCTCTTTATTTGAAATAGGAAGTCTGAAATTTAAGGGTTTCTTGATTGTATGGCATCTTCATCCGTTGCCATATGTCATATTTCTTAATTGCTTCACATAGTCTTCCTCTAGTCATTGTTTGTTTGCTTCTGCTTCCAAATGTTCTGTCTCAGAGTTCTTCTTGACAAACTCTATTGTGGTTGCTTTCTAGTTGGGACCATGACTGATTTATGTGATGATTTGTTTATAAGCTAGTAGCAGGGCCCATGTGTGGAAATTTCTCACTTGAACAATGTTCCGGGGAGGGCTGGATGGAAGTTTGCTGTATGTAGAATCTGATGCTAGTCATACATGTTATTTGTCAGTACACTTCATAGAACATGAATTTACAGTGGGTATGCCTCATGATAGACTCGAGAGTGTGATATTTATGCTCTTGGACATGCGAGGTGTGTGTTAGTCGATGAACATTTGGATCAAGTTCTCACTTCTGATCATTACTTGGTATTATAATCTCATTAAGTTAGGTAATAATAATAATAGTATAATTGTTAATGACAACATGTTGATGATTTATGGGTGTTGAAAATGTTGTGTATATAATCCATGTGCTCTAGTACGAGTGGTATTTTAATCTCTAATAACCTAGCGACAAGCGTTAGCCTACCCTTTCTTTTCTGTCGGCATGATGTTTACATGGTTGATTGGTCAAATTTCTCACCCCGTGTAATACTTCATCAGAAAGCGTCGTTTGATTAACAAATTCAGTGGTTACTTTTCATAAGATATTCTTCTATATTTTGTAGAGGATTCTCTGTGTGTCTCTCTCTCTCTGTCTTCCTCTTTCTATGTTCCCTGTTAAACTTATATAATTGCCTTTTTTTTTAAGGTGATACCCTGTCCTTTATTCACCTTAAAATCATCACTTCCACTTTTGAACCTAACGTGGGTGGTCTCTTTTTATGCTCTTGCTGTTAGAGCAGATGCCATTGGTGGTCGTAGTGTTGACGGTGGTGTTGTGATTGCAGAATGGTCTTGATGGTCTTTTAGCATATATAGTAGGTGCTGTGGGAGGTGGTTGAGAATGGGTGTTGGCTGCTGTTAAGCAGTGCCATCGCATATTGAAATATACCATTTGCTTCTAGTGCCATCACATGGAAGAGGACCGAAGCAACATATGCTTCCAGTAGCATTAAGCGGTGCCATGACACATAAAAATATACCATCTGCAAGCATTTAAATTAATGCTTCCTTGAAATATAGTTGTCCTTGTTCTGGATAGTGTGTGTTCTTAATCTGCAATGTTGCGCATTGACATCCTGCTGCTTTTGAACTGTCTTTATCCAGGATCGGGAAGAGGCAGAGGTAGTTACCCACATGAAGCTTCGAGAGGGCGTTTTGGCGGGCGTACTTCCGGAAGAGGAAGCAATCAAGATGGCGGTGACAGCTACAGGTTGAGAGGCAATGGTATCCATGGTTGATAGTGGCCAAAAGGGATATTGAATATGATCACCTTAACAAATGGGTTTATCGATTCAAGCCGCACTTGAATTTCGTTTTGGCTGAGCAGAGAAGTCATGTATTTAGTGGTTTTCCATTATGGAACGTTTGCCTCATGAACTCATGGAGACGGCTGTCGACTTGAGTGCTGTTTCACTTGGATGCTTGTTAAGAGAGAATTTACTTGTTCTATTTTCCTGTTGTGCAGGTATGTTTTCTCCCCTCATTGTTTTTTGTCTTGCGATTCAAGTGGGGAGAAATGACGTGTAATTTGTTTACGAGGTCATCTGGGTGCTCATATATCCATTGATTCTTGAAGTTCTCTTCGAATCCTTGCAGCCATTAGTTACTTGGCATGGATCATTTTGCATGAACGGGATATGCAACCCCTTTTCGCCAATCGGAATGAATGTTAGCAAAGATAGTACAGTATCTAATAGTCTGAAATGTGTGACAAAATCAACTTACTCGGGGATTTGCATTATGATTACCCCTCGCAGGTGGTCAGGCGTTGATCCGTGAATACTCCTCTTGAGGTGTCCTACTATTTTCCTGGTTCCAGTAGCGTCTCTGGGGAATTCAAACTTACTTTGGTTGTCAGTTCTTTGCTGCACTGGTGTCCGTATTAAGTTAAAAGTTGGCTTTAACTTCGTTTTGACTCCGGAAAAAAATATCGTTACCACTGGAAGTGGAGGAATAAATCACATCATGGGTTTCTTGAATTGCGCTTGGCGTATAAATAAAAACGTCAGTGGGCACTAGCCGTTGTTTGTCCAGATAAAACTCTGTCCGAGTGGAGATCGTTAGGTGAGACTCCTTTTTGTCCAAAATAAGACCGAGAAGAATATGGGGATCTGAACTACGATAAACTGCGTACATCCCTATTCCGCTCTTCTACAGACAGTATGGGTTAACAATTGCGGTTCCAATTGTTTCAAGGATATCGTATACAGCATATCCTGTGAACCTCCATCTCATACACTTGAAATTGAATGTCTTCTATTACTTCTAGCATAAAACGGAGTTGAGTTAAAACCAGAAAAAAAGGATGTCATATACAGATCACGAGTTGCGCTTTAACCCAGACCGAGTGTCTTGATTAAGCAGTTGCAGAAGCCATGGCTCCCTTGTGGAGAAATGGTGGTGCAACCTGGGAATAATTCAGTCTCTCGTCGTCCCCATCTTCGTCGTCTTCTACCTCCCAAAGGAAATTAGCATATGCTGCATGAACATGGCTGGAGAAAGAAGAAGCCTGAGTCAGGTGCTATTCGGTATAATTTTGACGAGAAAGCATAACAATAATGAGACTTGGTGCTATGTGGCTAACCTGTCTTCATCGGCTGCTTGAACTGCTCGTTCGAAGTAACTCGTAGCTCTATCTTCATCATGATGCAGTTCCCATACTAGCTTAGCATATTGCGACAGGATCTCACCGTCGTTGGGATCTGCTAGAATAGCCCTCGAGTAATATTCATCGGCTCCTTGAAGATCTCCCTTTGACTGCAGAATGGTTTAGGATATGGCTTAGAACATCAAAACAATTAAGCATCAAGGTAAAGCCAAATCTTGATTCTAGTTCAGTAACGAAAGGGACCCTCACCTGATACAGAAATTCGGCATAATTTCTCAAGAACAAAGGGTTGCTGGGATTTTCCTCCACCAATCTCTTGTAATGGTCTTCGAGGTTTTTTCCCGTCGCCATCACCACGGCCACCGCCACTGCCGCCGCCACCACAACGAGTGCTGCCTCCGCCATTAACTCCACACCCACTGCCGAAACTGAACTCAACCCCGGTAACACCAAGCCCTCTTGCAAGATACATCTGTTGACTGACCCCTCCTCCCATGGCTTCTAAACCAACATTCCCGTACGAATTTACATATCGCATATCTTCTTTCAAACGCATGTTCTGCTCCATATGCAGTCCACCGCCAACAGTATCGTACGTCCTCTCAAGTTTTTCTTCAAATTCTTCTTCTTCTTCATCACTGTACTCATCTTCGTTACCAGCTGTCGAATTGTGAAATGAAAAGGATGGTATTGTCTGCAACAACGAGCAATTAGGCCTTCGCGGAAACTTCTTCATTGGAACCGACATGCTGAACTCATCAACACAATTGTTGCCTGATGCATTGGCTAGGCTTTCCAGGTTCCCTTCAGACTGGGCTCTTCGGAATCCACCAGTAGGAGTGCGACGGCCGGTAGTGGGATATTCAGACAAGGAAATGGGAGAGGAATTGCACGAGAATGTGCTGAAATTTTGAGATCCAGATTGGTGAAATGAGAGCTTGTTTTGACAGCTGTGAGGAACGGTGGTTGGTGGGTGTTTGGTGGTGGTGTGGGTTGGCGGCACTAGTTCCGGTTGGTAGTGATGGTTGGGACTTTCTGTGATGGATGAGAGAAGGGATCCAAGAACTGGCGTTGACGAGCTCCTTAGCAACATTTTCACCTTCTCTGAGGCTTTCTAAGCTCTAATGGCTCTGCTGTAGCTTGTGCTGGGTGTCAAATTTCTGTGGACAGAGATCATAGTTTCAACTACTTTTACCATAAATTGTAGCAAAAAAGTCTACAAGAAGCCAACATGTAACATGCTGGCCCTGCAAAAAGTTTGAGGAGATCCCGAACATTTTCATGCAATAATGACCACTATAAGGCAAAAACATTCCGGTTGGATGCATAGTTATCAATGCCGCATCGATACCTACAATACCAGCCAGTACCCAGACGATACCGCTAACTTCATTTCACTGGTATGTCCTCTCTCTGGGTTATTTGGGTGATTCTTTTCTTCTTCTTATCATTTCTTCTACGGAACAACAACATTGAGACACACATGAGAAGAACAGAAAACATACCTCTTCTGAGATGAAACCAGTATTGCTTGGCTGGCTTTGGCAAGAGAAAGAGAGACCCTTTGCCACACACAGGGGAATGGAGGAAGGAGAGAAGTTGCAACAAAACTAATTATTTGATGTGAGGACACAGGATTTCTTTTATATGAGAGAGGCAGAGGTTGTACTCAAGATATTTATATGTAGCAAAATCAAAATTAAGTTTGAATGGTGGGGAGTGCACACCAATCTACAGCTGTTGAGAGAACAAAATATCAGTTGCGTTATTTTCTGGCAATTGAAAAGTGGCGACACCCTCTTCACATGGAGACGCATATATGAATACATACAAAATGACTCTCACGTGTTATTTTTAAAATGTTCATTCATATATTGATGTATAAGGTACAAGCACAGCAATGCACAACCTTCTTTGCTAGTTTTGATGCTCATAATCTTCTTCATGTTATAATTTTGATATTACTCTCTTTTTGAGATATTACAAAGTTTATATCATTTGAAGGTTTACATGATACTCAAAGTCGTTCCTTGTTTATTTATATAAGGATAAAATTAGAGGATTACAATTGTCTGTAAAAATATTTAATTTTGGATTTACTGAGCATGAGAAAATTTTCAGTGGTGGTGTAAGAGGCGGGTAAGATTTAATGTGATAGAGATGGCTTCTCAAGAAATAGAGGGTCAAAGTTTTGGTATTTTTCTTATCATAATTATTAGCTACATCACATCACATCATCACTATAACTGTTATATTAAATTTCTTCTCGCTAAAACATATAGAATTAGCACCAATTAGCAAAAACGCTGTATTTTAACTTTTTATTTCTAGCTGATATCCCGTATTATGCGTGGAAAGAAAGGTAATTAATTATGAAGCGGGGGAAGGGAGGTCTAGGGTGTGACGGTTAAAGGTCATGGCGTTGAGGTTACTTTTTAACCGATTATAGTTTAACACCTATTTAGTTGTATTTTAAAAAATAAAAAATTCTGAAAAAAAAGGATTAGAGGTTTGGAAAGGAAATACCCTATCAATTGAATCCAACTACATATAAGTATAGATACACTAACTGGTCCAATTTTGGAGCATTCTTCAGTGGACAGCTCTATTGATTACACGATCTGTAGGAAATATTGTATTAGTCCCGGATTATCGTTGACAGTTAGGCAGATTCCAAAGTAAATTTTCTCTCTCTTTCTTCGTCCTTCTTTTATGTACTTCAGCTTTTTCTCGTCCAACCGTTCTTAATGGTCAGAAACGATGTTCCACGACTAAACAATTTTTACTCAAATTTCGTAGTATGAACCCCCAACAAACAATCTTTAAAGGTAAGAAGGTATGCCAGGAAAAGATCCCTTAAACTTCAAGCTTAAGAAACGAAACAAGCAGAGGACCATGCATATGCGTCCAGCCTTTTAAGGACCAAGGAAAAAATGAACTTGACGTTGAGGGTTGACTCCTCTGAGTAAGAATCTGCACATCAGAGGCTTTACATCTCTTTCTTCTTCTTCTTCTTCTCAGAAGATGCAGAGGATCTGAGGCCAACATGACAAAGAAACACGTTTTTTCTGTTCTTCCAAAACACCGTGTTGTTTTTATGTTCAACTTGCCTCTGCCAGCCATACACGTGGCATTACTAGACTGTCATTTGACCACCTTAATTAGCCTATTTTTCGATGGGCTGATCCAAAGC